>JAVIWB010002759.1:0-35501 GCA_031893035.1 Dermolepida albohirtum
CTGGTGTCTATAGAAAGCATGATGAACAGCTGAAAATATAAAGAGCTACTGGATAAGTATTTGGGAAAAGATCTAAAGAAATGTGTGCCAAACGGAGGTGCAATTTTCCAACAGGACTCAGCTCAATGCCACAAATCGAAGGTTATGGTCAAATATTTCAAGGAAAAAGGAATAACTCTATTCGACTGGCCTGGCAATTCTCCAGACTTAAACCCAATTGAAAATCTGTGGGCCATTTGTAGGCTAGGTTACATAAAATAGAACAACGAAGACAAAATTGATAGAAGCAGTAATTCAGGTGTGGTTTCGGGACGAAAAAATAAAGGAAAACTGTCAAAAATTAATAGATTCCATGCCGAAAAGAGTTCAGGCTGTCATCGCAGTCAAAGGAGGGCATATCTCTTATTAAATTACTACTAACTTATAATTTTATACCATATCATCGTGATTATATGACAAATAAACGGTTTTCTTAGTTATATTGTGTTTGATTCCATTAATTTGCACAATACTGTGTATATATATAGGTATAATGAAATTTTAAAAAAAGAAAGAAGATAAATTAAATAATTCTAATCATGTATTTCTTGTAAATACAGAAATATTTTCATCTCATTTAATACAAGATGTAAATTGGATGTATGCAGAGTATTTGTCGTTTATAGTATAAAAAACAAACTCATAGGCCCGTACGGACGTAAACAATGACTGTAGAAAGAAATTCCGGTAAAACCAAATTTGTCGTAAACAAACATTCTTCGAGAGGAGCATTTAGAAGCAAACATACGTTATTAAAAATAGGCGCCAACAGCTGGATCTGGTTAAACAAATCTTCTAGAAATACAAAGAGACAAATGAAGCGCAACAAATGGTGACGCGGTGCAACAGCTACGGTTTATCCGAGCTCGCACAACTAAAACAATGTAAACGGTGAAGAGAGAAATTTAACAACAGTTATGTTGAAGAAAACGAGAGGGTTCTCTATCGATAGGAAAAGGTCGAAGGTTGTACCGGGGGCGAGCGATAAGCACTCGGAACCGATAAGCCAATAACCTTTCCACATGCAACGATGTTACATTTTATTTGAAACTCCTAGAAGGACCAGATAGAAAAGAGCATTTTACATTCGTCGTTACGTAAGAGTAAAACCGCATTGTTTTGGTTTGCACGCATAGATCTACTTAAGTTTGTTCGAAGATTAAAACCGAATTATCAACATAACGTTTTATTTTTTTATATATATAAATAACATACTCGTATTTTCAAAAGTTTTATCACTCGCATTTGTAATATTATGACATTAAGAGTACATATATAACTAGGTTAATAAAATGTAACATTTTAAATTAAGTTTCGAAATTTCGGGTTTATTTTACTTAATCTACACTACAGGCCATAAGTGAGGGATCACTTATCATAAATAACAAAACACTTGTATTTTAGACTCATCCCTTAGACTTTTACCTGTTTTGGTGAGAATAATTGAAATAACAGTTGTAAATGTAATTCTAAGAAGGATTATTCGGATTATTATTATAAATTAGATACATATTTGTTTCTGAAAAATATTGTAAATCCTTTTAATAGTTTTATGGCGTTTATTTAATAGAAATATTTGATATACCCCAATAATTTTAATAGGGTTTACAACGCAATATTATTATAATGGTATTAGGAATTCATAGTAAACTATTTAGCAATTTAAAAATTAGTTTTCGTGCAGCATTTGTCCGAGTAAGTTGCAATACGAGTATTTGAGAACAGACGTAAAAGTAACTTATAAAAATGCCGAAAAGAAAGGAACTTAGCGCAGAAACTCGTAGTTCTATAATAACGCTACATGGTGAAAAATTTTGGATCATTACAACCAATAAAACGTTGCGGAAGGCCAAGGGTAATACTATCAAAACGAAATAGGCGCCTCACAGCTCCTAAGCTTCGAGCAGAGCTGAATGAAGGCCGTCGAAAGCCGGTGTCGCTAACTACTGTAAAACGACGTTTGACAAAGGCGGGACTACATGGGCGTATTGCAGCTCGAAAACTATTATTGAATCCATGAAATCGTAAAAAACGGTTATAATGGGCCCAGGACCATCAACACTGGGACATGGAAATGTGGAAGCAGGTGTTATGGACAGATGAGTCAAAGTTCCAAGTGTTTGGTAGTAATCGACGAGTTTTCGTTCGAAGACAAATGGGTGAAAGGATGTTGTAGTGAAATGTGTAGTGCCAACTGTTAAACACGGGGGAGGTTATGTGCTTGTTTGGGGATCCTTTTCCTTTGATGGTGTCAGAGATTTGTACCGCATTGAAGGCATTTTTAAAAAAGAGGGGTACCTGAAGATTTTGGAGGAACATGCAATTCCGTATGGATTAAGGTTAATTGGTGAAGGTTTTCACCTACAACAAGATAATGATCCCAAACACACTTCCCAACTTTGTAAAAACTATGTGAATCAAAAAGAGGAGGAAGAGGTGCTGATAAATATGACTTGGCCACCACAATCACCCGATCTCAACCCTATCGAATTACTGTGGGATGAATTAGATAGAAACGTGAGAGAAAGCTGTCCACAATCGCAGAAACAGCTTTGGGAGCAACTTACAAGGGTGTGGAATAATTTACCAATGGATACGCTCCAGAAACTTGTTGCCTAATATTTGTAAAGAAATCATTAAGCGCAGAGGTGGATACTTCGACGAAAGTCGAATATGATAAGAAATTCTACAGAATATGTTGAAATTATTTTATTTTATAAGGAAAACTGTTCATTTGTTTCGTAGATATAGTTTTGTAGAAATATACGTTTTGTTTCACTAAGCGTGCATGTTTTTTTTAAATTTCATCTACTGATTCCTCACTTATGGTCTGTAGTGTATAAATGTTTATATTATACAAATTGTTTATAAAGTATTATTAATCCAATATATAATAATAATAGCAGTACTTTAGCACGAATAAGAATCAAACTGCAATTACAGGTTAAAATATAATATAAAAAATTTATGTATGTACATGTGAATAACTGCTCTAAGAATAAATATTGAGCAAAAAAGTAAAATATACTACACTAAAAATAAATTATTTGATAATTAAATAAAACTATAACGCTGTTGGATCTAAACAACGCTATCGAAATGGATCCAGAAATGGTATTTCAAAACATTTTGTGATAGAACCTTCTTGTTAGTGTTCTGGCTCTAAGCAACAAAAGTCTGTTGAAAATTATTTATTTATTTAGCTAATGTATTCTTTACAATACGATACAGAGTATATTTCAAAATACGTATAGAATATAAAAATGTCTATATAAAATAAAATATAACAATATCCTTCAACTGCGAGTCATACAAGCACATAAATCAATAATTACATATAGAGAAAAGATACGAGAATATGTAAACAGACAAACTACACATCCATATGTAAATTCTTCTGCTGCACTTGGCGTCGTACAAAGTCCCGAGGATCTCCTGGATAGGTGTGGTGTGAGCAGTACATGCCTATATGCGCAATCGTCTGCCTTGAGAATCCACAGTCACAACTCTGCTCTAACCCATCATGGCACGGCATCAACACATTTGAAATGTCCTGTGCGAATGCAATTTAACGTTACCCATATAGAGCAGTGTAGTTTGTGTCCGTTGAAGCCAGTGGTAAAGTTAGTTATTTGAATATAATATTGGTCTGTAAAGGGTATCCATATCTCAGCGCATTGCTTCACAGCATTGTAGTTGTTCGCAACACTGACGGCTCCAAAAGGAGAATGTATCGATTTCAAACGTGGACATCATTCGTTAAGGATGGGAATATCTTCATGAATTGACAAATTATAATTAGATATAATATTGCGACATTTTCTAAGTAAGATTGGGGATAGTCGGATGTCGGGTGAGTGGATATTGCTTAGGATAGAAAGCCAACGGATAAGAGTTGATATTATCGCTCCCATTACTGAACTGGATTCTATTCTGAATGAGTCTGCTCCATCGTTTACAACAGTGAAATATTGGGTAGCAGAGCTTAAATGAAGCCGTACGAGCTGCCAAGACAAGCATCGCAGTGGTCGATCAAATGAGGTGACGACTCCGGAAATGGTGAAGAAAATCCACAAAGCGGTACTGGATGATCGTCGATTGAAAATGTGCGAGCTAGCAAACATAGTAAGCATTTCAAAAAGTGCGGTACATCGCATATTATCTGAAAATTTTGACATGAGAAAGCTGTGTGCAAGACGGGTGTCGCGTTTGCTCACACTCGAGCAAAATAAATGTCGTAAAGATGTTTCAATTGAATGTTTAGCGAAGTCTCGCAGCAACAAAGCAGAATTTTTACGCCGTTTCATAACTATCGATGAAACATGGATCCATCACTTCACGTCCGAGACAAAAGAACAAACACGACAATGGACTCAAAGAGACAACCGGTTCCAAAGAAGGCGAGGACCGTTTCATCAGCAAGCAAGGTCATGGCATCGGTTTTTTGGGATGCGCGTGGAATAATTTTCATTGACTATCTTGAAAAAGGCAAAACTCTCAACGGCGAGTATTATGTGAACTTATTGCAACGTTTGAGCGAAGAAATCAAGCAAAAACAGCCGCATTTGGGTAAGAAGAAAGTGTTGTTTCATCAACAGGTATCGAACTTATTGAACATCACTAGGAAAAATGTATAGAGCTGAAAGGAAATTACGTTGAAAAATAAATATATTTCTTTCCAAAATTTTTGTGTTTTCTTTGTTGAGTCGAGTACTTCTGGGACCACCCTCGTATGTGTTTTATTTTACAGAGAAAATGCATCGCTGTATTACAACGCATTTAAGAAAGTGTGCTAAATATAAAAGAACAAATCACGCTGTTCTCAAAGTGCTAATTATATTATAAAATAAATAGGTGTAATTATAACAAAGGCAAGCGCGTTATGAATAATCGTCTAATTGCAGATCGTAAAATAATATCAAATATTTGCCGTGAATATTATTTATGTGCACGTTGATATTTAATGTCTTTACACATTCATAGATGTAAGCGAAAATAGTAACGTCTACGACAGACACAAATGAACTTAAGCTTATTTAAACATTTAAAACGAAAGTTATACTGCCTTATTGAAGTAAATATATATTTTTGGTGTCAGAGAAAAACGGTTCTAGTTTCCATATAAAAGAAAGTGAATGTTTTTCAATTTGTTCAACAAATAGATTTTTTGCCATTATTATATTTAAACTTACATATGACCCAATTGGACAATAAGCTATCACTACGAATACAGTTAGTCACAAAAGTGTTCGTACGCCCCGTGAATGTTGAATATCATCAAATGGCTATGATAAAATATATATATTGGGTTGGCAACTAAGTTCTTTCGGTTTTTACTGATAGAGAGCGTTGCTTTATTTTTTGTATAACGTATGTTAGTGCTGTACTTTACCGTTTGTCGCGTGATACTAGTCACATTGACGTAACTTCAGAAGCAAGTAGTGCGTGATTTTTATAAAAGCTGTTAGTTGTGGGTTAATTTTAAATGGAGTGCAGAAACGAACATTTTCGACATATTTTACTATTTTATTTCCGTAAATGAAAGAAAGCTGCTGCGGCTCACAAAAAGATATGTGAACTTTATGGTGCTAATTGCTTAACAGAGCGCACGTGTCAGAATTAGTATAAAAAATTCCGTTCTGGAGATTTTGCCCTCAAAGATGAGCAACGTTCTGGTCGGCCTACTGAAGTTGATGATGACCAAATCAAAGTCATAATTGAAGAGGATCGTCATATGTTCGAGAGGTTGCGGAGAGGCTACATGTATCGCACACAACAATTGTAAAACATTTAAAATGTCTTGAGCTAGTTAAGAAGCTTGATATTTGGGTACCTCACGAATTGAAAGAAATTCATTTAACACAAAGAATCAACTTTTGCGATATGCACCTTAGACGAAATGAAACCGACCCTTTCTTAAAAAGAATCATCACTGGTGATGAAAAATGGGTCCTGTACAGTAACGTAGTTCGAAAACAATCATGGAGCAAACACGATAAACCAGCTCAAACCACATCGAAAACTGAATTGCATCCAAAAAAGATCATGCTGTCAGTTTGGTGAGATTACAAAGGTGTTGTGTTTTTTGAGCTGCTTCCAAGGAACCAAGCGATCAATTCTGATGTTTACTGTCAACAATTAATAAAACTGGATGAAGCAATCAAAGAAAAACGGCCAGAATTGGCGAATCGGAAAGGTGTAGTTTTCCACCAAGATAATGCAAGGCCTCACACATCTTTGGCAACTCGTGGGAAACTATTGGACCTTGCCTGAGAAGTGATGCCACACCCTCATATAGCGCTGATCTAGCACTATCTGATTACCATTTATTTCGAAGTTTGCAGAATTCTTTGAATGGTAGAACTTTCACAAATGACGATGACCTTCACTCGCACCTGGTTCAGTTTTTTGCTGATAAGGACCAGAAATTTTATGAGCGCGGAATCATGCAGCTGAAAGAAAGATGGCAAAAGGTTATTGAGCAAAATGGAAAATATATAATTGATTAAAAACTATTCTTTGTTTAAAAAAAGTGTTTTATTTTACACTACAAAACCGAAAGTACTTAGTTGCCAACCCAATACTTTCATTTAACAACGGTAAAAAATCTAAAAATCTATAATAACATAATAATTTCTATTATTTACAACTACAGAAGAATTTACTAAATATTCTAATATCGAACGTCACAAAAGTTTTTGTGCACTTCATTTTTATAATATTTTTATAACCCTCTACGAGGGTGGAACCAGAACTACCCGACCCAACAAAGAAAACACAAAAATTTTGGAAAGAAATATATTTATTTTGCAACATAATCTCCTTTCAGCTCTATACACTTTTCGCAGCGATGTTCAGTAAGTTCGATACCCGTTTCATAATAAGAACTGTCTTGCTATTCAAAACAGCCATTAACTGCCCACATCACTTTTTCATCGTTGGAAAATCTTTGACCACTGAACCATTTTTTCAAGTTTGGGAACAGAAAATAATCCGAAGGGGCTAAATCTGGCGAATAGGGTGCACGAGGTAGCAATTCAAACATTAATTCGTTAATTTTGGTCATTGCAATAACGAATTTGTGAGCTGGTGCATTGCCTTGATGAAACAACACTTTCCTCTTAGCCAAATGCGGCCGTTTTTGCTTGATTTCTTGGCTCAAAAATTTCAATAAGTCGCATAATACTCGCCGTTGATAGTTTTTCCTTTTTCAAGATAGTCAATGAAAATTATGCCACGCGCATCCCAAAAAAAACCGATGCCATGACCTTCTCTGTAGATGTAACGATCTTCGCCTTAGAATATATTTATTTTGCAACATAATCTCCTTTCGGCTCTATACACTTTTCTCATATTCAGTAAGTTCGATACCCTTTTTATAATAAGAACTGTCTTGCTACTCAAAATAGCCATTAACTGCCGACATTACTTCTTCATCGTTCGAAATTCTTTGACCACTGAGCCATTTTTTCAAGATTGGGAACAGAAAATAATCCGATAATAGCAGTCAAAGTAGTGGATAAAAGTATAATAATTATTATTGCCTACTTGCAACACGAAAAGAAAATAACATGCGAGTATTATGCACTGTTTCTAGACAGATTGAACGGAGAAATCAAAAATTAAAAGGTCCTATTTGGTTTATTCGGGGCACTGTTCTGTATCACTAGAATAATGCCCCATTCTCACAATTGCAATGGCAAAATTGCGCGAATTACGGTTTAGATGAATTGAACATCCGCTCTATTCATTACGCTTGGCTTTGCCAAATTTCTTGTTTCCAAACCTGAAGAAACAGTTGTCTGAAAAAAAATTCTCATCAAATACTGAAATTATCGAAACTGTAAATGGATATTTCGAAGGTTCAGTTTTAGATTTTATTTTTTTAAGGAATAGGAAGGTCTTGAAAAGCGTTCAACTAAATGCGTAGGCTGAAGGGTGACTAGTTGAATAATAAATATGATATTCCCTATAAAATTGTTTTTTCTGTCTCTTCATAGAGATTTTCCGATCTATCCTCGTATCCGAATGTGGACTGAATAGGATTAAATCTCCGTTAACTGTTCCATTTCATACTCTGCGATGCCATGTGGTTACTCCTACTTACACAAGATTTCCTTTACGTCGTTAATTAGTCTTTGCTACGGTCGTCTTATCGGTTATACATACTTATATGTTCTATGCATCTCTAATCATTGCAACTTATCAAATTTCTAATTTACGTAAGCTTATGAGATCCTATATGGTAAGTTGTGGATACCCTAATAAAATATGTTTCTTCTCTTATTTTATTGCACTCTCCTGTTGCTTTGTTAATTTTCAAACGGTTCTCTCAGAATTTTATTCTCGAATTACGAAGCAATATTGAGCTTTTAATGTCATACAGCATGATCCAAACAGTATAAAACTCTCGGCCTAGCGTTACGTTATTATTAATCTCATTTTTTAATTTGAAATTATGTCTTTGAATTGTGTTTCTAAATTAAGCAATTTGTTATGAAAAATTTACAGTTTTCATATACACAGATCTTATTTTGATTCTCTTTCATACGCCAAAATTAATTTAATATTATATTGATACATTTTCTAGTACAAATACTTTAATAAAATAAGTTTACAAAAACCCAAAGGTTGACTTTAGTCGAAAAAAATGGAATATTTTCTCCGTGACAAACAGAACATGGTAAAAACTATTGGGTTGGCAACTAAGTACTTTCTGTTTTGTAGTATAAAATAAAACACCTTTTTTTAAACAAAGAATAGTTTTTAATCAATTATATATTTTCCATTTTGCTCAATGACCTTTTGCCATCTTTCTTTCAGCTACATGATTCCGCGTTCATAAAATTTCTGGTCCTTATCAGCAAAAAACTGAACCAGGTGCGAGTGAAGGTCATCGTCACTTGTGAAAGTTTTACCATTCAAAGAATTCTTCAAACTTCGAAATAAATGGTAATCAGATGGTGCTAGATCAGGGCTGTATGGGGGATGTGGCATCACTTCCCAGCCAAACTCCAATAGTTTACCACGAGTTATCTTGGTGGAAAACTACACCTTTCCGATTTGTCAATTCTGGCCGTTTTTCTTTGATTGCTTCATCCAGTTTTATTAATTGTTGACAGTAAACATCAGAATTGATCGTTTGGTTCCTTGGAAGCAGCTCAAAAAACACAACACCTTTGTAATCCCACCAAACTGACAGCATGATCTTTTTTGGATGCAATTCAGCTTTCGATGTGGTTTGAGCTGGTTTATCGTGTTTGCTCCATGATCGTTTTCGAACTATGTTACTATACAGGACCCATTTTTCATCACCAGTGATGATTCTTTTTAAGAAAGGGTCGGTTTCATTTCGTCTAAGGTGCATATCGCAAAAGTTGATTCTTTGTGTTAAATGAATTTCTTTCAATTCGTGAGGTACCCAAATATCAAGCTTCTTAACTAGCCCAAGACATTTTAAATGTTTTTCAATTGTTGTGTGCGATACATGTAGCCTCTCCGCAACCTCTCGAACATATGACGATCCTCTTCAATTATGACTTTGATTTCGTCATCATCAACTTCAGTAGGCCGATCAGAACGTTGCTCATCTTTGAGGGAAAAATCTCCAGAACGGAATTTTTTATACCAATTCTGACACGTGCAATTTGCACCATAAACTTCACATATCTTTTTGTGAGCCGGCAGCAGCTTTCTTTTCTTTACGGAAATAAAATAGTAAAATATGTCGAAAATGTTCGTTTCTGCACTCCATTTAAAATTAACCCACAACTAATAGCTTGAATAAAAATCACGCACTACTTGCTTCTGAAGTTACGTCAATGTGACTAGTATCACGCGACAAACGGTAAAGTACAGCACTAACATACGTTATACAAAAAATAAAGCAACGCTCTCTATTAGTAAAAACCGAAAGTACTTAGTTGCCAACCTAGTACAATATTACTTCAAAATTGCGCGTTCAAAATTGATAAAATAAATAAAGCCAGAAGAGGTTACAAAAGAAAGAAGATATTGTGACTTTGACTAATTTAAATTCATTTTTTTCCAGATCGCTTTTAATGTTTTAGAAGGAAGAAAAAACAAAAAAATATTAGGTAAATACATAATGTAGTTCCAAGTTTCTTATAATTTGCAATGACGATCTTCAACATTCTGTAATCTATCGTCATGTAATCAATAAAAAGAAGTTTCTTTCAGGATAATAGGGAGTAGTGAAGTTAATATAAAAATAAAATAGCATAGGGCCTATATTTAGTCCTTAAAGAACAGCAGAAGTTGGTATGAATGCCATAACTGTGTGTTACAATATGCACATACATATGTATATTCACATAGAATATTAGGCAAATGTATGGATCTATTCGAATATCTTTGATACGCCTACTTAGATTTTAACAAAATTTCCACATTTAAGTAAGTGCAAATAGGGGATTCGATAAGTTTATTTAAATTTGAATCAGACTTTCGATTTAGCTGGAAATGATATCAACTTTTTTATTTTAAATAAATCACTTTAAAGGTTGACACTCTTTTGCTCAACAACAACAGAGATGTTAAATTAAATGTAATAAAGTAAATATTATTTTAAACAAAAAAGTGGACACAAAAATTATAAACAAAAACAAAATCAGATGACAAAGTTTTCTAAATGATGATAGTTCACTTACAGACAGTCTGCAAAGCTTGTAAACTAAACTTCTTGAATAACATTTGCTAATATCTCACGATTTAATTGTACTTCCTCAATTATTCTACCGCAATTTGCCTAGATTATGCTGTCGTTTAGTATACCCCACAGATTTTAAATGACTCCAAGAGAAAAATCTAGGTGTTTTAAATCTGGATTCCGTGCCAATGAATTATCCATGCCCAATTAACCCAAATAAAAATGTTTCGTTCAAAAAATTTCAGACATTGTGCGCATAGTGAGGGTGCTCCATTTTGTTCGAACCGAACACCTACAGATAATTCCTCTTCTTTCTCAATATTAGAAACAACAAAAATCTAAATATCTCTGTCAAGTTAGTCCACCATGAATGAAATTGTATGAGTAGAGATCGTACATTCAATGAATTCTGTACACCCAGTCCACCGATTTGGGAATGTTTTCTCCAAAAAACATTTTACCATTATGCGCAGACTTAGGGAGTACTCCATCTTGCTGGAACCAAACGCTTACAAGCAACTCTCCTCCTTTTAAAATACTGGCAACAACTTGATCACGTAAAAGATCTAAATGTATATGTTCAAAAATACAGCTCCTGAAAATACCAGCCCAATGATTAACTTCTGCGCATACTGTTTATTAATGTCGCACAATTTAAATTTACCATAATAATCGCCGTCTAATAATTCTTACTGCATTCTTCATGCGTCGATATTCTGGCCACTGATCGGCAACTTACACTATCGCTCATAAGTATTTGGTCACTCGCATTTAACCCGCAAATTGTAACAAAAATCAAAATTGAAACACCTTTTCATTATTTACATATATGAAAAACATATATTTTTACATCTAAAATAAATTGTTGTATAATATATTTATCTAAATTTTAGACTCGTCTATATATCCTCCTTTACTTTTAATCACTGCAGCGTACAATCCAGGCATTCTTTCGATTAATTTTCGTAATTTCTCAGGTTTTATTTTACCCTATACCTCTTACAGGTTCTTCCACATATTAACAGCAGATGTGGGAGCTGATTTTCTCATCTCTCAGTCAAGTTCTTCCCACAGTAACTCGATGGGATTTAAATCAGAACTCTGGGGAGACCACGGCATAACTTTGATGGTTCCCTCGTTCTCCAATTTCTGCAAATATTCCCGACATAGTTTAGAAGTGTGCTTTGGGTCAATATCTTGTTGGAAGGTAAAATTCTGAACCGAAATTTTAATTCCAGAGGGGATTGCGCTTTCCTCTAATATATGCGCTTATACTGACTGTTCTTTTTTACTATACCTTCGATTTTTACAAGATCGCCCACATTTGATCCAGAAAAGCAACCCCATACCATGACTGAACCTCCACCGTGCTTGACAATAGGGGCTATGCATTCTTCCCGGGCATACTCACCCACAGACCTCACGAAAACACGTCTTCGTGAACTGAAAATTTCGAATTTGGATTCATCGGTCCACAATACTTTATTTCCGTCTTCTATGGTCCAATTTTGGTGATCGCATGCCCTTTAAACGTTTAATAAAAACGTCCATAAAGACCGGCTTCTTTTAATCGCCGTTTAACTGTGGAAGCACTTATGGATTGTCGACGAACAGCATTCATTGCTGCTGTGATTTCTGGGGCTGTTATTCGTCTATTTCTCTTGCTTGTTACCACCATTACAAGATCTTTTGCTGAGGTTGTTGCCCTTGGTTTGCCTTTTCGAGTTCTGCTCAACACACTTCCACATTCACGGTGTTTTTTGATGATATAATCCACGGTGGACTGATTTACTTTAAGTTCTGTGGCAATTTCGCGGTTACTTTTGCCAGTTTTATGATATGCGATTATAAACGATCGCGTTACTACACTCAATTTTTTCCATTTAGGCATTTCTAGCCGATTGAACTTCTTCGAAACACACGATGTTATCACTATGACCACCTCAAGTATAAATACTTAATAATTTACAATAACACCCTATCTTAAAATAAAATCATAACATTCGAAAATTTCCAAGAATTGAGAGATCTAATCCACTACGTGCAATTATTCTACCTGGAGTTTTATTAGGGTATTATCATTCATTGTGAATAATAGTGTAATTTCATAATTATTTTTGAATAAGCTTTTATAGATATTAATGTTTACTATGAAACTACAATATTTCTTACTGCAGAAATAAATTTCATAATTACTACTTTTCTATAGAAATTGTAATGAAACAAGGGTGACCAAACACTTATGAGCGATAGTGTATATCATAGTTTAGTCTGAGGGATGTAGTAAAAATTAGTAGTCATTCCTATAATGCTTTAGTAATCTCTTCAGCAAATAATTTTATTAACAGTAACCTTTGGCCGTTCACTTTGCGGTAAATATCCAACTTTTCCAGTCAAGTTATACTTTTTGAAAGTTATATCAACGACAATTCATAATGTCGGATGCCGATCTTTGTGCAAATTGTTAAATAAATTACATACTCCTTCATGAGTTCTGACGCGATCACCAAAACCATTCGTTATCAAAATTTAAATATGTTCTGTTTCAGAAGACGAAACTATTTTTAATAATTGAATATCTGCAAAGTTAATTCTGACAGGTTAAAAAAGTACTGGACTTTAATTACATTACTTACTATACACGTATAAACATCATTTTAAAACAAAATATCCGCTTTAAGTAAATATCTCTATCTCTATTGAACAAAGAGGTATCAAACTTTATTATTACTGAACTCCAAAAGCTGATTTTCGTTGAAATTTTCGAAAATATACAGGGAGTTTCATCTCAAATAAAAAGTTAATATCATTTCCAGCTCAACCGGAAGTCTGATTCATATATTAATAAGCTCATCGAATCCATCTAATAACTCTTACAGTATGCTTCATGCTTCGATATTTTGGCTACTGATCGGCAACTTATATCATAGTTTAGTGTGAAGGATGTAGTAGAAGTTTGTGGTAGTTCTTTTAATGCTATAGTAATCTCTTCAGCAATAATTTTATTAATAGTAACCTTTGGCCGTTCACTTTGCGGTAAATTTTTAACATTTCCAGTCAAGTTATACTTTTTGAAAGTTATACCAATAACAATTCATAATATCAGACACCAACCTTTGTGCAAATTATTAAATAAATTACATACTCCTTCATGAGTTCTGATGCCATCACCAAAACCATTCGTTATCAAAATTTCAATATGTTCTGTTTCAGTAAGCGAAACTATTTTTAATATTTTAATATCTACTACTACTACTACTTAATTCTGACAGGTTAAATCAAGTATTTGATTGTAATTCCATCTGCTTTAAGTAAATATCTCTGTCTCTATTGAACAAAGGGGTGTCAAACTTTATTATTACTGAACTCCAAAAGCAGATTTTCGTTGAAATTGTCGAAAATATATAGGGAGTTTCATTTCAAATAAAAAGTCATCAACATCATTTCCAGCTCAACCGGAAGTCTGATTCAAATATAAATAAGCTCATCGAATCCACTATTTACATTTTCTCAAATATGGTAAATTTTATTTAAATTGACGTAACAGCATCAAAGATATTCAAATGGATCCATACACTTGCCTAACCGTGTATAGTTTTCCATACTGAAGAAAACGTAGGATGTTAATTAGGTTAAAAATATAGTAAAGGAGTTATCGAATATCAATACGAAATAAGAAAAACACTTATTCTTCTTACTTTATTTATTTGTTTTGTATTTACAAAATAAAAGGCTACCTAAATTTTCTAAAAAAAAATACAAAATTCAGAGATAAATATTTAAAAAATTAAGGATTAAATTGGGTTTCCTTCAACAGGCTCTTCATCTACAACAACACTCTCAGGCTTATTAATTAATAGATAGAAGATCATGGAAGAAAAGCTTAAAAAAGTACATCCAAGGACGAGATAGAATATAAATTTGAACCACCAAACATTTTGAACTTCGTCACTTTCTAAATTAGAAAACCACCATACCATGCAGGTAACAAAATTTTCAACGTAAACCAAAATGAAGAAACCGTAATAGATAAATTTGGCCTTTTTAAATTTTTTCATGAATTCTATGATCACAAAAATAAATATAAATCCTATGAAAATATAAAAGACCGCTTTTGTACTTCGAACAACGTAAGTTTTAACATCGTAGAGTAGAAATGCTTCACAGATAACGAAATGAATTGCTAAAAACCACCAAAAATCACGATTATAAAAATAAGCGAACGACGATAAAGCTAGTATTCTAGCTATTAAGAAACAAAACCACCAGAGACAAGCTATTAATTTTCCAACTAGGTCGTCATCTGGTAAGCTCTTTATTTCTCTAAGCATTCTGGGGGCATCCACCTCGTCATAGGTTGAACTTCGGAAAACATTTCTTGCTGGCCCGTCTAGTACTGAAGTTTCGCGATTCATGGGATAGCCATCCACCTGTAAATAAAACAGTTTAGTCGAGGAAAATGTAATAAATAAATTATTTTTAAAAAAATATTTCATAGGCGGATGTCACTTCTACTAGATTTTACCGTGTAGTCGTATTAGTCGATATTTCGCTCGCCATTCTACCAACTTCTTCAGATGATTCTACTAGTTCTTACTATCAGAATACGATCAAATCAAACGAATTTCTAATCTATAAAAAGGAAAAGGACAACAAAAAGAATCAAGTCGATAGCAGATCCTGGCACTGTAAGACGAACAGCGAAACGTCGTTTATACATATTTGGTAGTACATATAAATATAATGGGTCTTTCATTAAGCGCTTCCTATCTTTAAATTTAAATAAAATAAAGTGTGTGTGAGATATCACCGAAATTTTTTATTCGGTCGAAATGCCTATCGATGCCATTATGTATGGAATATAACATCGTGCAAATGTTCGCCGCGCCTTCACTGGGTGGCGCGCATCCAATTTTCCATGACTAAATCGACCGATGACATGGGTTATGTTGGCTTTGAGGGCCGCTCTGGTTTGTGGCTTATTCGCATACACCTGCGACTTAACAAAACCCTACAAGAAAAAGTCTAACGGGGTCGAATCGCACGATCTCGGTGGCCAGTTCACATCACATCCACGTGAGATGACCATGCCCTTAAATCGCTCGTGCAGAATGTCCAATGTGGCATGAGCTATATGCAACGTAACGCCGTGCTATTGAAGCCACATTAATGTCCATATCATCCAATACGGGCCAAAAGAAAGGCCGCATTCTTGCGAGCGACGCGAAATTGACTGCCTCAGATTCTTCTGCACACTTTCACGAACAGCGGCAATGTTTTCGGCAGATCTTGCGTTTCGTCGTCGTGTGGGTGTTATTTCATTGTTTACTGAACCAGTGGACTCAAATTTATCCACCACACTGGGACCGTAAAATGGACGAAGCACGCGGAACATTGCCCGAACAGAACACCCATTTTGATAAAACAATTTTATCATTTGCACGTGTTGTTGAATGCTATATCTATCCATGGTGATTTGACAAAACAGACTGAATAAATCACAACCAATTCGACAGATCTAGCTTCAACAATGTGGCCACTATCAATTGTTAAAGTTCGGAAATCCCTATTGGAAGACCCGTTATTAGAAGATATGAGAATTTGGCAAAATTATTTAGAATAGGTCTTAGAAATATTGCTATACTGAATGTGACACTGAATGTATCTTTTGTGGATGCTTTTCATTCAAAAATTATATTTCGTTTTGCAAAATCATTTCGCAGTTTGAATTTTTTTAGCCATAAACCAAAACGAACAATAAAAATGTAGTCAAAACGAATTCAACATTTCCAAAACTATTAGTACACAAACAACAGTGATTATAGTAACCTGATTCGAATACACATTTTTCAAGAATATTACAGGTATACATTTGAGTGTAGTTAACAGGGCTTATTGATATATTGTAGAAGCATAAGAAAATGTACAAAAAAGAAAAAAATATTTTGACACTTAATCGTTTTTCTCTATTAATGGAAACTATTTTGCAATCCTGTTTCTGCAAGTGTTTATTTTGGGACACCTTATTTAAATTCAAAAATGATATTCCCTTCAAAATATCATGTGTTAGTTAACATTTAAAGCTGAGACGTATGCAACTAAATATACATGATTTCCTATGTAGATTTTTAGTTATTGAAATCAATTCAAAAATATATATTTGTGGCGTTACATTTCCAGACAGACGCAAAAGGAAATTTTGCATTTCAACATAACTAATTTAAATAAATTTTTATTATCGCACATTCAAATTGCTTTTACATAAATAATTTTCATTTAAAAGATTAGAAATATATATTCATTACTTGATGTAAGATTAAATAAAGTAAACGAAATGTCCTTGATAAATAATGACAAATATATGAGAATAGGATATTGCTTTAAGTTGCTTTTACAAAACAGTATCATTTGGAAACCAATATCAAAGTATGTATATTCAAGACGCCGATATCGCACAATAAAAAACACGATATATACAGAGTTGGCACTGTGAACATTCAGTCTGCAGGGCGTTCTTCCAAGAAAGAAGGGGTTTAGCGGATAATAAATGTATAAATGTAAGCGCTTACTCTGTGAAGTAGTGTTTTCATTGAACAGATGCTCAAAGTTGATAAAATCGATTAAATATTTGCTGCATCAGGTATGTTTCAACGGTTTTTTTCATGTAACGGTATTCGCCGTGAGAAATAAACGTTTTTATATGCAGAAAACGACCGTTTAACATTTAATTATGAAATACCTTAATTAAAATAATCTTTGTTAATACTGTGTTGACGAAAGATTCAGGTTTTACCAGATTAAAACAGAGATCCATTAAACATTGACAAAGATTATTTCAATTATGTAAATATTTCATCATTAGATGACGGAAGGCCGTTCTCTGCATATAAGAACATTTTTTCCTCATGGAACACGGTTATATGAAGAAACTGTTGAAACATATCTGATGATACAAATATTTAACCGATATTATATACTTTGTGCATCTGTAACTGAAAACGCTGCTTGAAAAGGTAAGTTTATTTACATTCATTACCTGCTAAACACCTTGCTCTTCTCAAAAGCACATACTAGTGGTTGAACGCTCGCAGTACCAACTATAGATATACATATATGTGTGCTCTGACTTGTATTTTAAAAAATGGTATTTGACGACGTAACGTACATAGAAATGTGCTTGTCAACATATTAATATCTTCAAAGAAGAAATGAAAAGTTCACTTCATTAATAACGTTGTAACAATTATTAAAATTAAGAATCAAGAACAAAACGTTGTAGTCAACTAGAAAACTATCAAGCAGGATATATTTATTTCTTTTATAAAATTCAAAGACTTCCAAACACGAATTTTTATATTTTTATTGTTTAAAACAGATCCTCTCTCACACTAGTATTATTTAATCTTAATATTTTATTTTAAAAAGCAAGCCAAATCGTATGAGAATGATTTATATTAAAAACTATTGAAATGTCGGGAAAGTCATGACACAATTTTTCAAGAAATGGCGTCAACTTATTTTACCGGCTAGAATCATTCGCATTTATCTTCATGCTATGCCATATGACAGCTGACAGTTTCAACTTCATTTAGGAGAAAAAAATAGCGATTTGGTCAAATGTTTATTAATCTCAATAAAAAGTTGAAAATGGAAGACTTGTATTTTCAATATAATTTGCTCTTTTACTACTGTAAAATTTATGAAAGACCATCAGTGCCAACGGGTTCCTGAAATTCCATGCTGGTGATTGTAATCTTAACGACGCCTCTCGGCCAAGGCAAAATAAAGATTAATCGAATCAAATCCACGGCACATGATATGGAAGGTTGCAGAAACATTAAACATCCATTATTTAAGCCTTCACGATCACATGAAAAAGTTAGGAAACATTAGCGAGCTCATTTTTAAGGTCCTCATGAACTCAAAGAAGTTTACTTGACTGCGCATATAAACATCTGTAATATGCTCTCTAAACGTTAGGAAAGCGATCCTTTCTTAAAGTCACAGGTGATGAGATTTACAGCAATGTAGTCTTGGACTGAAAAGTCACCTTAAACGTCATTTAAAACAGACATTCAGAGGAAGGTTCTGCTTTCATCATGCTGAGAGTTTAAAGGTGTCGTGTTTACTGAAACCATACTAAGAATCGAAACAATTTATTTGAGTGAGTAACGGGTGTTTTTTTAGAGGTATAGAACTTTGAAATGGAATAAAACAAATATGATTTTTTTAAATTGACATGAAATTTACTTTATTCGAAAGATAATCTTCTGGCATTATAATTTAAATATGACTGCTGGCATATGACCACCACGGCTGGCTCGGACGTAGTCTAATCTGGAGGGCCAATTTTCGATGACTTTTTCCAACATTTGTGGCCGTATATCGGCAATAACGCGGCGAATGTTGTCCTCCAAGTGGTCAATCGTTTCGGGCTTATCGGCGTAGACTAGCGACTTCACATATCCCCACAGAAAATAGTCAAGCGGCGTTAAATCGCACGATCTTGTAGGCCAATTCACGGGTCCGAAACGTGAAACTATGCGGTTACCAAATGTTTCCTTCAATAAATCAATTGTGGCACGAGCTGTGTGACATATTGCGCCGTCTTGTTGAAACCACAACTCCTGCACATCATGATTGTTCAATTGAAGAACGAAAAAGCCAGTAATCATGGCTCTATAGCGGTCACCATTGACTGTAACGTTCTGGTCAGCTTCGTTTTTAAAGAAGTACGGACCAATTATTCCACCAGCCCATAAAGCACACCAAACAGTCAGTTTTTCTGGATATAACGGTGTCTCAACATACACTTGAGGATTATCATCACTCCAAATACGGCAGTTTTGTTTATTGACGTATCCATTCAACCAAAAGTGAGCTTCATCGCTAAACAAAATTCGATTATGAAAATCGGGATCAACGGCAATCTTGTTTTGGGCCCATTCACCGAATCTACGCCTTGCTAGGTGATCGTGTGGCTTCAATTCTTGCACGAGTTGGATTTTGTAAGCACGCAAACCTAGATCTTTCCGCAAAATCTTCCATAAAGTGGATGGACACATATCCAATTCCTGTGCACGATGGCGGATAGACTGATTCGGGTCTTCCTCTACGCTACGCTCTACAGCAGCAATGACTTCTTCTGTACGCACTGTACGACGTCTCTCTGGATGCGTGTTATCATTTAGAGTATACGTGGTGCGAAAACGTTCCATAGTTAATCGAATTAATTGCTCTGATGGACGATTATGTTGACCGTAATATTGTCGTAGTGCGCGATATGTATTTCGAACAGAACCATGATTTTTAAAATAAATTTGCACAATTTGCAAGCGTTGTTCAGGCGTCAGTCTATTCGAGTTGAAATGACAAACCAAACTAAATATAAATCACTTAACAGCTAACAAAATGGCCGCCAGTTAAAAAAGTGTTGCCAACTTAAAATTCTATACCTATAAAAAAAACACCCGTTATTATCGGTAATTGGACAATTTGAACGAATTCATAATTCGAAAACATATGGAGCTTGTTAATCGTAAAGAAATGGTATTTTGTCACAACACGCGAGACCGTACAAGTTCTATCATCTGTCAAAAGCTATTGGATATTGGATGGGATACACTGCCTTCAGACTTCCACTTCTTTCGTTCTCTACAAAATTGCTTGCCTAGTTTAACATTCCACTCAGATGAAGCTGTGAATCACCACTTTATAAAATTTTCGCCGATAAAGGTAGGTCCTTTTAAGGACGGAAGTTCTCAGAAAAGATTGACTAAGAACATGGGTAATATAATTGATTAATCTCTTTTTATATTAATAAATAGTTTATGAAAAACCGATAAAATACGTTATGATTTTTCTGTCAATCCAGTATGTAAGAATGGTTTAATACATTTGACAAATTTCTAGAAAATGGCACCATAATTTGTTTAGCAACGTCACTATTAAAAAGTGTTATTCTTCAAGAAAATTCAGTCCCAATTTCTTACAAAAGCGAATTGTTCACTTTCTACATGTGCTTAAAATGAGCATTTGAAAATGTTTATTTAAAAAGGTGGACGACTATTTAAATCAAAATAAATCTGGATAAAATTTGGAAAAACTCTACAACATCGCGTAACTCTATTTTTGAGTCAATGAGTTTAAACGTGGTCGATAGAATAAAAGACTAGAAATTGAACAAATAATTTTTCCAAAACAAATCCTGCTTTTTCACACATATCAAACAACACTCGTATACTCTATAAGCGAAGTTCAAAAGTTAATACTTTAAATAGGCTTACCTCATCTTCTCCAACTATTCCCGATGGTAACAGGTATAGGTCGCTACTAGTTCGTCTCTGCAAACGATTAGGATAAGTTGATAATGGTAGCGGTGTATTATTTTCCGATTCACATTCTCTCTTTAATCTAGATGCGTTTTCTTTGGTAGCATATATGATACCCGTTCTTCTTCTCCTTCTTGGTACAACGAATGCAGACCGGGTTGCAACAGCATCAATAACATCTATCGATGGATCGTATTCGGATTTGTACGATTTATACCAGGGATAATGTTTTCCCCCTATTTTTTGAGTTTGAAAGCGTTGATACAGCGTCGTAACGATTGACACTTTGAGCAAATTTATGATTATACTCATGGTCTGAACTCGAACTAAAATTTTAAGAGAAAATATTTTTAAAATTTTTCACGAGACAAGAGTAAGAAGGATTACATATTTTCATAAAGACCAATATAATTTTTAAAGTAATTAATGGTATAACGAATGAGCATGTCTCTGCAACATATCTGTTTAAATTACATTACATTACTTGAAATTTAAAAATTATTGAAACAATTTAAAAAAATAAGTTCACCATAATAATAATCACACTTATTTTGTATTTTTAATTCGCATGTTTATGGCCCAACAAAGCCTTTCTTATTCATTTAAATCTATTAAAACTACTAAAAGACAGAATGGCTTTGTAACGTCCATGTGTTCCTGCCAATATAAAAAAGTGAAAGCAAATTTTATTGCTCGTTAAACATGCAATATAATCAAACAATAAATAAGCAAAGTATGTGTATAAAAGTGGTGAACAATGACCCGTAATTTAAACAAAAAAAACAATACAAGGAATACTTTCCCTTCAAATATTTTTGCAGTTATCATGTTAGTGGATTTATTTTGTAACAAATAGAAAATTATAATTTATTTTACTTTATAATAAATTAGATTTTTTATTATATTATATTTTTAATGTGCATTTACGTCTCGTTATGTACAATTATTACTGTTACTATATACATACATTCCCGCTCATGGAAGTATGGACACTTGATTAAATTTTATATAACGTTCATACAAAGTATATTAATATAATAATAAATAGCGATAGTATTATTATATCTTATTCTTAAGAAGGTTTATAATTCAAATAGGTATTGTATTTCTACATATTCTTCAAATAATATGATGACAATTTTATCTAACAATAACTACAACGGTAGTTTGACAAGTAGTGAAAATGGAAAAGAAAAACGAATTTTTTAAATACAACTAATTTTTATTTTTCAATATATTCTCCTAAAAGAGCAATAATTTATTCCAACGGTGCTCCAATGCCCTTATGCCAACTCTAAAACGCGATTCCGGAAGGCTTGCAAAATACTCATTTACGAAGATGGTAAGCTCGTCGTTAGACGAAAATTTCTTTCCACCTAGTGCCGTTTTCAATTTTGCAAAAAGGTGGAAGTCGGAAGGGGCTAGATCCGACGAATGAGGCGCATGCGGTACTAATTGGAAATGCAACTCGTGGATTTTGGACATCGCAACTGTGCTGGTATGCGAGGGAGCGTTGTCTTGGTGAAACAGAATCCTTTTCTTTGCCATTCCTGGCCGTTTAGCACGAATCTCAACATTTAATTTTTGTAAAAGTTCTGCATAATATTGTCCGTTCATTGTGGCACCTTTCTGAAGGTAATCAATGAGCAAAATGACCTTTGAATCCCAAAAAATTGATGCCATCACCCTGTTTGCCGATAAAGTGGCTTTCGCTTCCTTTGGAGGTGCAGAACCACGTTCTAACCATTGTTTCGACTGTTGTTTAGTTTCGGGTGTACTGTAGTGTATCCAGGTTTCATCGCAAGTAACAAATCGCCTACAAAAATCAACCGGATTCCGCTTATAAAGGTCCAAACACTCATTGAAAATGCGCAAACGAGCGAACTTTTGATCAGTCGTAAGCAATCGCGGCACTCATCTTGCCGAAAACTTGGAAAGGCCCAATTCTTTCGTTAAAATGTGGTGTACGCGTTCTGTTGAAAGGTTTACCATGTCTGCTATCTCTCTCACTTTGAGTCGTCGATCTTGCGTAATAATATTATTGATTTTTATAATCATTTCCTTAGAAGTCACGATTTTGGGTGCTCCAGAGCGCGCTTCATCAACACAGCTTGTTCTACCACGTTTAAATTAATTTACCCATCTACTTATTGTGGCGGATGATGGAGCAAATTCACCTAATGTTTCCCGTAACTCATCTTTTATTTCGGTAACTTTCATACCCTTAATTACGAAGTATTTAATCACCGCACGATACTCTGCTTTTTCCATTTTAAGAAAACGACGTGTTGCTTCTTTTTCAATCAGCGGTCAAAAATAAACTAATCAACTGATTTATCTAAATATCGGAATGTAAACATATAAATAGGCAACCTAAGTTACAGTGCATTTGTTTTACCAATTATAGCGCCACCTATGTGTCATTCTCACTACTTGTCAAACTATCCTCGTGTAATTACTTGATATTGCATCTCAATAGCATTGTACGATAATTCCAACTATATATAATCAACAATAGTGGTACAGTCATTATGAAGCGACTAAAGTCTAGAAATTTAGCGGAAATGAGTCGGTTACCCTATTATTACCTCCTTGTGGCTATCAGTAGATCACTGAACGTGCTTGTGTGAAGTTATTTATTTTGTAAGCGAATAGTGTAATTTCTGTTTACAAAATGCCACGGAGAAAGCCGCTTAATAGTGGAACACGATCAGCGATACTTACTTTGCATCGTGAGGGGTATTCGGTTCGCGGTATTGGCAAAAATTAAAAGTGAAAAAATCGACAGTGAATCTCACAATTTGTCGGTTTCAACAAACTGGCAGTCTGGAAGACCGTAATCGGCCGGGACCATCGAGAGGTACTTCCAAGGCTGACGACGAAAGAATTAAATTAATTAGCAAAAGAAATAGAAAATTAACGGCACCTGAAATAACAGCCGAATTTAATCAGGGCCGTGCTAAAAAAATTTCTGTGAGTACAATGAAACAAAGATTAGTGGAAGCAAAGTTACACGGTCGCGTTGCCTCACGGAAACCATTATTACGACGTGGAAATAAGCAGAAACGACTTCAATGGTCCAATTACACCGTAATTGGACAATCGATGAGTGGAAGAACGTACTGTGGAATGGCGAATCGAAATTCGAAGTGTTCAGGCAAAAGAGAAGAATTTTCGTCAGACGATCGGCGCGAGAAAATATGTTTCCAGATTGCATAGCTCCAACGGCGAAACATGGGGGTGATTCTGTTGTAGTCTAGGGCTATTTTATATTAGCAGGAATGGCAGATTTGATAAAAATAAATGGTATGAGAAAGGAAAATTACCGAGAAATTTTGGAAAATTGCATTTCGCCGTCAGACCTGCGATTAATCGGTAATATTTTCGAATTTATGCATGATAATGACCCCAAACACACATCGTTGTTATGTAAAAATTACCTTGAGGCAGAGAAAAATGAAAATATTTTGAAAGTAATGACATGGCCGCCTCAGAGTCTGGACCTCAACCCCAATGAATTATTATGGGATGAACTCGATAGAAAAGTTAGAAAGGAATATCCAACATCGAAGGATAAGCTTAGGAATATTTTACAAAAAGAATGGAACAACATTACACCAGATGTAATAAGAAAATTAATAGAAAGAATGCCACGAATAACAAAAGCTATAGTCGCCGCGAACGGTGGTTTCTTCGATGAAAAGAAAGTATAATTAATATAATATATAAGTATATTAGAAATAAGTTTGAATTGTAATTTTAATTTTTATTATGTAAAGAATCAATAAATATTAATTTTTGTTCAATTTCGTTTTTTTCATGTTGTTGCTTGATATATCATAGTTGCTGTCCATACTTCCGTGACGGTAGTGTAAGTATTAATATTTATTTAAACGTTTATTACAGATCCCGACACAAGCACTTTAAAACAAAATCGTTCAATAATTATTACTGAAATTCTGGAACAATCGCTATATAAGAAAATAATGAAAAAGTTTAGATCTTCAATGAAATTCCTATTATGCGTTGGCTGTGATTTTAATATAAACTTGGTGACACTGATAAATATTATTTTAAGATGACAGCTATCAAAAATTTAATAAAAAAGATAGTATCATTTATATTCTTCAAAACCGTCAACTGTATATAAAAATCATAGACTCTGAATGAGAATTTTAATATTTTAAGAAGATCGAGTAACCTTTTAATTAAACACCCAATACATACACTTCCGCTTATGGAAATTTGGGCACTTACTAAGATTCTATAAAAACCCAAAGTACAAAGTTGTGCACCTGTTAAATAATCATAATATTAATATGTAATACTGTACAATGAATGTAAAAGAAGAATTCAAGTACTTTAGATGAACATATTTCTAGAAAGGTTTATTGCTAAATTTCTATTAATCAAAAAAGATAAATAAAACTCCTTACCACATTCTGTATTCTGCATACGTACTTCGACAACTAAATCGTCATCATCCGCAGATAAATAATAGCAATATCGCACTTGGACCCACGGTAAAACGCGCACAGAATAATACCACACAACCACCAAATTCGCCCAGTTTAATATATTTCTTGCTCTTAAACACATTTATACTAAAGTAGACCCGTATCTTCCTCAAAGAGGTAAGTATATGTTATAGGACCTTTATCTATGTTTAGCACGTGGTTTTTAATCATACGAGGGAGCGTTTTTATATTCGCGGAATGGGGGACAAGGAGTGGAAACAAAAAAACCAAATTATTTTTCTTTTTCATTATATTCACCTGCAAGACGGATACATTTTTCACATCTTTCAATTAATTTATTTATACCCTCATAAAAAAATGATTTCTCTTTATCTGCAAAGTACGCCGAAACTGCCTCCTTGACTTCATCATCGGCAGTAAATTTTTTACCCCGCAGCTCTTTTTTCATTTTCGGAAACAGGTAATAATCACTCGGGGCCAGGTCTGGGCTGTAGGGTGGGTGATTCACAATTTCGAAGTCCACCTTATGCAGGGCAGCTAACGCAACGCGGCTCTTGTGGACGGGTGCGTTGTCGTGCAAAAGCAGAACACCTTTTGTCAATTTTCCCCGTCTTTTCTCTTTAATGGCTTCTTTTAGTCGCTCTAATATTGAAGTGTAATATTCTCCGGTTATAGAAACACCTTTATCTTTATAATCAATCAACAATATTCCTTCCGAGTCCCAAAATACCGTTGCCATGAGTTTCCCAGCTGATTGTGACACTTTAAATTCCTTGGGAGGTGCTGTGCCCTTTTTATGCCACTGCATGGAGTCTTGTTTGGACTCAGGTTCATAATGATGAACCCATGTTTCGTCTCCAGTAACAATTCCGCTCACTACACCATCCTTGTCTTCATTACAGAGGTCCAAAAATGCACGCGAACACTCTACGCGCTGTTGTTTTTGCGGCGGCGTGAGCATTCTCGGCACCCATCTTGCGCTGACTTTAGACATGCCGAGATGATCGTGTAGGATTTTAAAAATTGTTGTATCGGATACTCCAACCATTTCTGCGAGTTGTTTCTTCTTTAGTCGAGCATCTTCGAGTACAATTTGTTCAACTTTTTGGATAAGTGCTGGCGTAGTCACCTCAATGCTCCTGCCCGGCCTCGGGTCGTCTTCAAGGGATTCCCTTCCTTGTTTAAATAAACTATGCCACTTGTACACCATGGTTTTTCCTGGACAAGAGTCGCCGTAAACCAATGACATCTCGTTCATTATGGTCGCGACTGATTTTCCTTGCCTGGTAAGGAACTTTATAACGGCACGATATTCGATTTTTTCCATATTTCACTCTTTACTCCTGATTATGTTACTTGGTTGACGATAGCTCAAAGACTAACTGTCTAATAACAATGTAACTTCGTATTTATACTAATCATGAGTCGCTGTACAGGCCACGCCCCCAATGCGCCTACTCACCCCTCTACAACCCGCTCATTCCGCGAATATAAAAACGCTCCCTCGTATATTAAATTGTGTAAAATAGATCAGTATGTATTTGGTGGTTGTGTGGTATTATTCTGTGCGAGCTTTACCGCGGATCCAGATGCGACACTGCGATTGTCCGTTGATGATAACAACTTAGCTGTCGAAACACCTATACAGAATACTTACATTGATATGGTAAGGAGTTTTATTTACCTTTTTCGATTAATTCAATTAACCACAATATCCATTAAAATTTACCTTCATGAAATTTCTGTTTTATTACGGCCGGTTTGGGAATGATCGGAAAAAGATTGAACATGAAATAACACGTGAAAATCAGTGTGCAGTAGTGGTGGTCACAGAAACAAACGATAAAAAAATATGTTTAGATTCAGTCAGTTGTCATTCAATAATTCATAATATCTCATCAAAACCTTTTTCTACATCTTCTTTTATTTAAATACAACACTTAGGAATACCAAATTACATACACTTGGGAATACCAAATTACATACACTTGAGGTTGCTTACTACGAGGAGAAATATAGGATTGTAAAATGTACTGTAAATATAGTACAGATATTGTTCGACACTCATAGAGTATATTATCAGATTATTATCGACGTGATTATTCGTGTTTGTGAGAGTTAAATATTTTTTTAATATTAACCAATCGTAATTTAAAATGCCGAAAAGAAAATCAAATATGCATAAGCAATCCGCTATAATTGCACTTCAGGAAGAAGCTTTTTCAGAATATGTAATTGCTGAAATACAGAATGTAAAAGATCAACAGTATACTATTCTCCAGCGATATTATACTACAAGATCTGTCGAAGGTCGTAATCGACCACGTCCTGCTCGGATAAGAACGGCTGCTGAAGATTTACGAATTAAAACTACTTAGCAAACGAAACCGACGACTAACAACCTTCGAAATTACAGCAGAAATTAATCGCGGACGTGAAAATTCTGTTTCGGTTAGCACAACAAAACACCGTCGAAAAGAAGCCGATCTCAACGGACACATCGCATTGTTACGACGAGGACATCAGCTAAAAAGGGTACAATGGGCGGAAAACTAACTAAATGCCTAATGATTGATCTAAAGTTCTTTGGACAGGCGGGTCTAAATTTAAAGTTTTTTGGCAAAGGCGTAAGATCTTTGTCCGAAGAGTGAAACACGCGAATGCATCGATCCTATTGTAAAGCACGGGCATGGTTCAGTTATGGTCTGAAGATGAAGATGTCTATACAGTTGGAACGGATGATCTGGTAAAAGTAGACGACTTTGTGCCTAAGGAGGACTACAGAAGGATTCTCAAACATAACACTTTTTCTACAGGACTGCGCTTAATATGGGAAAACTTCACGTTTGTCCGTGGTAATGACCCAAAACATTCCGTTAATATTTGCAAATACGAGGGAGCGTTTTTATATTCGCGGAATGAGCGGGTTGTAGAGGGGTGAGTAGGCGCATTGGGGGCGTGGCCTGTGCAGCGACTCATGATTAGTATAAATACGAAGTTTCATTGTTATTAGACAGTTAGTCGTTGAGCTATCGTCAACCAAGTAACATAATCAGGAGTGAAAAGTGAAATATGGAAAAAATCGAATATCGTGCCGTTATAAAGTTCCTTACCAGGCAAGGAAAATCAGTCGCGACCATAATGAATGAGATGTCATTGGTTTACGGCGACTCTTGTCCAGGAAAAACCATGGTGTACAAGTGGCATAGTTTATTTAAACAAGGAAGGGAATCCCTTGAAGACGACCCGAGGCCGGGCAGGAGGTGACCACGCACTTATCCAAAAAGTTGAACAAATTGTACTCGAAGATGCTCGACTAAAGAAGAAACAACTCGCAGAAATGGTTGGAGTATCCGATACAACAATTTTTAAAATCCTACACGATCATCTCGGCATGTCTAAGGTCAGCGCGAGATGGGTGCCGAGAATGCTCACGCAGCCGCAAAAACAATAGCGCGTAGAGTGTTCGCGTGCATTTTTGGACCTCTGTAATGAAGACAAGGATGGTGTATTGAGTGGAATTGTTACTGGAGACGAAACTTGGGTTCATCATTATGAACCTGAGTCCAAACAAGACTCCATGCAGTGGCATAAAAAGGGCACAGCACCTCCCAAGAAATTTAAAGTGTCACAATCAGCTGGGAAACTCATGGCAACGGTATTTTGGGACTCGGAAGGAATATTGTTGATTGATTATAAAGATAAAGGTGTTTCTATAACCGGAGAATATTACGCTTCAATATTAGAGCGACTAAAAGAAGCCATTAAAGAGAAAAGACGGGGAAAATTGACAAAAGGTGTTCTGCTTTTGCACGACAACGCGCCCGTCCACAAGAGCCGTGTTGCGTTAGCTGCCCTGCATAAGGTGGGCTTCGAAATTGTGAATCACCCACCCTACAGCCCAGACCTGGCCCCGAGTGATTATTACCTGTTTCCGAAAATGAAAAAAGAGCTGCGGGGTAAAAAATTTATTGCCGATGATGAAGTCAAGGAGGCAGTTTCGGCGTATTTTGCAGATAAAGAGAAATCATTTTTTTATGAGGGTATAAATAAATTAATTGAAAGATGTGAAAAATGTATCCGTCTTGCAGGTGAATATATTGAAAAAGAAAAATAATTTGGTTTTTTTATTTCCGCCCCTTGTCCCCCATTCCGCGAATATAAAAACGCTCCCTCGTATGTATAGATTTAGAAGGATGACAACCCCGACAGAAAAACAACTAAAAGAAATACAATTATATATTTTTAATAAAATCAATTTTGTAGAAATCATATTTCTTTGATTAAAAAATATTTCGCATTTTCAAGAGACATATTTATTAACAGTAGAATGGTGTTACTGGAGACGAAACTTGGGTTCATCATTATGAACCTGAGTCCAAACAAGACTCCATGCAGTGGCATAAAAGGGCACAGCACCTCCCAAGAAATTTAAAGTGTCACAATCAGCTGGGAAACTCATGGCAACGGTATTTTGGGACTCGGAAGGAATATTGTTGATTGATTATAAAGATAAAGGTGTTTCTATAACCGGAGAATATTACGCTTCAATACTAGAGCGACTAAAAGAAGCCATTAAAGAGAAAAGACGGGGAAAATTGACAAAAGGTGTTCTGCTTTTGCACGACAACGCGCCCGTCCACAAGAGCCGCGTTGCGTTAGCTGCCCTGCATAAGGTGGGCTTCGAAATTGTGAATCACCCACCCTACAGCCCAGACCTGTCCCCGAGTGATTATTACCTGTTTCCGAAAATAAAAAAAGAGCTGCGGGGTAAAAAATTTACTGCCGATGATGAAGTCAAGGAGGCAGTTTCGGCGTATTTTGCAGATAAAGAGAAATCATTTTTTTATGAGGGTATAAATAAATTAATTGAAAGATGTGAAAAATGTATCCGTCTTGCAGGTGAATATAATGAAAAAGAAAAATAATTTGGTTTTTTTATTTCCACCCCTTGTCCCCCATTCCGCGAATATAAAAACGCTCCCTCGTATTATTGGAACTGATAGAATGCCGAATCTGGTACAAGCTGTGTTAAACGTGAAAGGAGAATGTTTCAATTAGAAAAAAGTGTAATAATTTACAAAGATATCAGAATTATTTTGGTAAATATTTTGTTACTTTTCTTTGTTAGATGTTTGTCGGTAAAATTACAATCATACATTTTATTTTTGTGTTATTTTCTTTATGAATTCGAAATTTTGTGCGCAAATTTCCGTGAAGGGTAGTGTACATTTGAAGTATTATACATAAAATCATAATATGTTCTTTATATTACAATACGGAAACACTTTTTAAACAAGCAAATAAAACAAACAAAATTATACTAAGACTTATAAGTAGAGCGGCGACGAAAGTGGCAATACCATAGGCGGTACGGTAGAACGGGCAATTGGTGCGCAGTGAATGAGATCATTCACATCAAATACAATACGGTTCACGGTTAGTGTTTATAATAACTTCACACAAACATGTCGCGAAAGTCTGTGCCGTTTGCTACGTCGGTTAGAAAATACATAGCAGAATTTCCCGATTTAAAGTATGATGGATGTGCAGTATTGTGTTTGGTTTGTAATAAGCGACTTATAATACGGAAGAAAGACAATTGTAAAAAACATGTGAACAGTGCAATACATAAACTGAACAAAAGAAATGAAATACCTTATGCAACATTCCTTTATGATTTTTTATTTATGTTGACTGCATGTAATTTGCCGCTTCGTTTAATCAGCAAACGCCCTTTTCAAGCGTTCTGGGATAAATATCTGCCAAATTATAAATTACCTGTAAGAAGAACTTTACAGAAACATTTGCCGCGTTTAAGAGAGAGGCTTGAAAATATAGCAAGAAGAGAATTGCATAATAAAAATGTGTGGATTACTGTAGATGAGACTACTGATTTTAAAAAAAATAGTATAATAAACGTAATCGTACGTATTTTATCAGCCAACACATTTTCACAGCCCTATTTGTTAGCCTGTAAACGTATACAAGCATGTACTGCGGCAAATATTCGGCAAATAATAATGAACACCTTAAAGAAATTTCACATTCATAGTACTCAAGTCTGCATGCTTGTAACAGATGGTGCTGCTACTATGTTACTACTCGGACGTTTACTAAAAGTAACTTTTCCTAAATTAATACACATAACTTGTGTACTCCATGCTCTTCATTTAGTTGCTGAAAATGTTAGAAGTAGTTATAAAAACGTTGATCATTTGATTGGATCCACCAAACAAGTGTTTCTTAAATCCCCTAAACGACTTAAAGAATTTCATAAAACTTGTCCAGATATTTCGGAACCACCGGAACCCATTCTTACAAGATGGGGCACGTGGCTAAATGCAGCTTTTTATTACCATAAGAATTTTCACAAAGTTAAATCCGTTATATAAAAATTTAGGCCAACCGAATCCCAAGCAATCAGAGACAGTCAACATCAATTTGAAAATCCCCAAATTCTGGAAGATCTGCATACAATATATAACAATTACCATCCATTAGTAGAAGCAATTACAAAACTTCAAAACGAAAACGATTCGCTGCCTTTAGACGCATCACTATGCATAGCGCAAAATGTGACCGCTCATTTGCATAGTTTAACTGACGCTGCTGGTGTACGAGCTCATCAAAAATTATTAAGTGTTTTAAAAAAAATCCGGACTTGCATGTTTTACGAACTATTTATGACAAATGTGCAAATAGTGAGCCCTGGAATGATTTTGAACAACAGCTTCTTTCTGCCAAAATTACATCAATAGACGCCGAACGATCTTTTTCTCTATACAAAAACATTTTCTCGTCGCGAAGGACGTCATTTACAGAAGCAACCGTAGAGACGTATGCAATGATGCAGATGTACAGTTACATCCACAACACATTACCAGGGTTATGAAATTACATATTACTAGGTAAGCACTAATTGTGTAAGAATAAGTCTAGACACTGCACTGCTACGGACACTTTCGCCGCAGTTTATAATTTCCACTTAAACACCAACCGTGAACCGTATTGTATTTGATGTGAATGATCTCATTCACTGCGCACCAATTGCCCGTTCTACCGTACCGCTTATGGTATTACCACTTTCGTCGCCGCTCTACTTATAAGTCTATTTTACTTTCAACTTTGTAAGAAATGTAATAAATTAAATAAATTAAATTTTGTATTTGGAAATAAATAAAATGAATATATAGAAAACGAAGAGAAAACAATCACAACTAATATTCTAAATCAATTACAACAAACACTAATAATATGTAGTTGAAACTAAGACGTTTTACAAACAAGGCGAAATTTTACTGTTTAAAATAATAATATACAAGGTGGGGCAAAAAGCATCATCTGATTTTCTTTCGCTATAACTTTCATTTAAAGTGAAAACTCATTTCGTTTTTTAATTGACTATCTTTATTCGCGCTTATAAATTTTGTTTCAATTAATTGTGGAAAATTATGTGCGACGAATGGCAGCCGCCGCCATTTATGCAAATTTGGGTTCTTTTGATTACATTTTGGATAACCATAGGCAGCATTTGTGATGTCACGTTGTCAATTTCGGCTAGAATGTTACTCTTTTACTCCTCTAAGGTGCGGGGCTTGTTCGCGTATACCAACGACTTCAAATATCCCCAGAGGAAAAATCCGGGACAGTCAAATCAGGAGACCTGGCTGCCCAAGACAAATTATCGAAACGCGAGATCGTACGCGCTGGGAAAGCATTCTTCAAAATACGCATTGCGTCGGGTGCAGAATGACAAATGGCTCCGTCCTGTTGGAACCACATGTCTTTCAAATGCAGATCATCAACTTCCAGCAAGAAAAATTCAGTCAGAATGGCTTTATAGCGGTCGCAGTTTACCGTAATAATGTTACCGTCGGCTCCAACGAAAAAATAAAGTCTAATAACTTTCTCCAACGTAAGCACACACCACACGGTAATTTTGAGAGGGTGTAATGGTACTTCATGAATTATGAGTGGATTTTTCCAGTTCCACGGAACTGAGAATTTTGCTTATTCACGTTGCGATAACACCACTGACGAATTATTGCGCGCAAACATTGTCACAATTATCGCGTGTTGTTGAGACGTACATATATCGATTTATTATTAATCACTATAAATTGCGCACGTCTCTATTTCACAAATGTCAAAACCAAGCAGACATACGATACTATTTGCAAAAAGAGCAGCACTTTCCAATAGGGTGATACTTATTGCCCCATCTGTTACAACAAAAACACATTTTCAATTAAGTATACTAACTTGTTTCCAATTTCATATCATAACCGTGCCTCATCAAGATGTATACCTGAAGAATAATTTGAGGCAAACTATGAAGGAAAGCTTGCAAAAAAAAATAAAATTCTATAGTTCTTGGAGCGGTTACATTTTCCAATGCTTGTTCCCTAGCTTCGTCGCCATCAGCAATCAAGGCATCAATTGACCAAAATATTTTCTCTGCGTACCTGAAAAATTAAGAGAGTAACATAGAGGAAATTTTTAATATTAATTTACGTAAAAATTAAAGAAGAATAAATAAATATTTTTTGAAAAAGTCTCAACTATTTTGATTGTCATTATAAAGTTCAAACTAACATTCATCTGAAGACGAACATATTAAATTTTTCTACAGTAAAATAAAATGTAGTAAAAATATAGTAAATCAATACATACTTTTATTAATTTCGTTAATCTAATTTAATTAAACAAATGAGGGTATTTGGCAACACCGTTTGTCATTTGGTTATATTTAAATAAAATCACGAAATTAATAGAACGAAGTTCATTAATAAAAAATTAAATCTTGCATTGCTCATCGTTTCAGTTATTAAATGATATAAGTAAATATCTTTTACCCGTCTTCTATTAATTAATTTAACAATTTTTAAAGTTATGTAAACGATGCATTTTTGTGAATATGCGTACATTAATGTATATTATTAAATATCATTTTGCAGCCCTTAGTCAAATCGTCACATCTGCTTTATGAATCAAAATTCTTGTTTAAGATAATATCGTTTACAAATACTTAAATTAAATGAGGTAATATGATCATCAATTTATTTGGTGTGTTCTGCAGATATACTTACTACTTCCCAGTTGCCGTTAATCATACCAAATATTAACTTTGCTATTGTTAAAAGACAGTTCAAAAGACTGTCCAGTACCAGTGGCGGCTGGTCAGGTGAGGCAGGTGAGGCAGTGCCTCACCATCTAAATCTTGGAATTATAACAAGAATAATATGTATACTTTTAAAATTCTTTATAAATTAATTATCATCTTTTATTCAGAATTTATCTTATAAACAATAAGAAAATAGTTTTAAATAAACCGGCATTACAAGCAAAGTACAAATTTATCATTTCATTTTAATTCCGTGCGAATGTACGAGCGCGTATACTTGCCCCGACCAACTTCATGCTTGATCTATGTATATCCCTACTAAACACGAATATTTGAGGCCCGGCCACTCATTGCCTCTCATTGAAAATTTATAACGCACTACAGCAGTCAAAAAAATTCTCAATTTCTATGGAAATTACAGTAAAGTATTAGCTACATATTTAAGATAACAAAGAAGAAAAAATATTCAAAAAGTTAATAGATTTTTCTAACTTTATTGTGAGATTTTTGAATTTTTTAATAATATAGAAAGCATTATTAATAGGATAAATTAAGTATTTATTTAATGATATAAAGATGTCTAAAGGTTTACATTCTTCTTGTACAGTTTCTCAATATTTCCTCCACGCAAATAATATGTTTTAAGTTTTAACAGGAGTATTTTTATTGTTTCAAGTAGATATTATTTAGATATCAATGTATGTATGTATGTATTATTTAGCCTGAAGCCAATTTGAACTGAGCCTCTCATCGAATCACAATCGCCGAACTACCGAATATACTCGAGGCTGACATTCATTGAATAACAAAGTTAGGTTAAATCCAAGACCAAACCCTGGTTTATCAAAATTCTTAAA
>JAVIWB010002760.1:0-35522 GCA_031893035.1 Dermolepida albohirtum
TTTCCCTCCATGTCGTATTCATTTGTTTTAAATTATTTTTCTCAACAAATCCAAGTCGGTTATATTTATTTCCATAGGTCCGTAGTTCATACACATATTATATATAATTATAAATGAAAATGTATGCAAGATGTAATTCTTTCGTTATGGAGTTTTTTTGGAGGCGGAGAAATTTAAATTGGCAATACTGTGTTTTGTGACAGCCGATTTGATAGTTTTCGGCTGTGTTGGAGTCAGTTTGGTTTGGCAATTCATCATGAATAAGTGCCTTATGTCGGAGAAACATTTGAAAATTGGTCAAATTTATTTTGAAAAACATAGTTCAATTCAAGATACTCATCGGGCATTACGTGCATTTTATGGTGCTCACAATCGTCCATCAGAGCGATTAATTCGAGAACTATGCATCGTTTTCGTAATATATTTACTCTAAACGATAATACGTATCCCGTAAGACGTCGTACAGTTGATGATCCAAATGCGTCAATTCGTCATCGTGCTCAACAATTAAACTTGTGTCCATCCACTTTATGGAAAATTTGCATAAAGATCTTGGTTTACGTGCTTACAAGATTCAACTTGTACAGGAATTGAAGCCACACGATCATTGCTCGCGCGATGTGGTGAATGGGCCGAAGGAAACTTTGCTATTAATCCACAACATCATTTGAAAATTTTGTTCAGTGATGAAGCACAGTTTTGGTTAAATGGCTATGTCAATACGCAGAATTGTTGCATTTGGAACAATGCTAATCCGCAAAGCATTGTCTAAACACCATTACCTGCAGAAAAAGTTACCGTTTGGTGCGGTTTATGGGCCGATGGAACCATTGGTCCATATGTCTTGAAAAATGATGATGGTCAGAATGTTACAGTCAACGGTGAGCGATACAGAGACATGATTACTAACTTTTCCGTGCCTCAATTACAAGGCATTAATGTTGCAGACATGTGGTTTTTGCAGAACGGCGCCACATGCCACACAGCGCGCAATACAATTAATTTAGTGAAAGAAACATTTGACAAACGATTAATTTCATGAAAAGGACCTGTTAACTGGCCACCTCGTTCGTGCTATTTGACGCCATTAGATTATTTTCACTGGGGATATGTAAAGTCTTGTAAGTCAACATTCGACGCGTTATTGCCGAAATACACTCTGATTTACTATGAAGAGTGTGTGAAAATTGGATCTCTAGATTACGCCATGTACGCGCCAGCCACGGCGGCCACATTCCCGAAATCATATTCAAACATTAATACCATAAAATTCTCTTTTAAATAAAGCCAATTTCATAGATATTAAAAACATTATTGAGTCTGATTTAGAGGGCGAAGATACACCGCCTGTAGACAGCAATGCAATGGAGTGATATTATGGGAAGTGACGTTCCTTTACAAAAAAAAAATCAACTTGTCAACAGGAAATAAAGTACCAGGGCACAAGTTTTCAACATCGAAGAACCACTGTCTCATTTGCAGTTCAAGAGATTAGTCGATCAACTCGTAGGTGAGTTCCACGAAGATCGATCAAAGCCTTCCACTTCAACACATGAAACAAGACTGGACAAAAGACTGCATATAATGCGAAAAGGCAAGAAAAGAGATTGTATTGTGTGTTCTAATGGACAGGAAAAAGGACAAGGACGCGAAACTTCGGAATATTGTGATACCTGCCCCGGTAAACCGCGAATGCATATGGGTGATTGTTTCCAAAGATATCACAGAAATTTTAAGCACCAAAATTTGTTTTTCTTTTATAATATTAGCTAGAATATGTTTCTTAATAAAATAGCTAAGAAATAAATGTTTTGTTTTATTGCAACGATCCCATTTCCACAGGTATGTACTTGTAATTAATATAGTGCTGGAGTTATTGGTATCCTCCATGAGTTACAAGGCTGGAGTGCAAAGGGTTTAGTTTTAAAATATTTTTAATGTTCTTTAGGTTTGACTAATAAAAAAAATTAAATGTTTTACAAACTGTATATTGAAATATGAAATAAAACCTTGTAACATGAATTTACAATGAATTATTTTAATTAACTACCTTTACTATCAGTTAATTCAAAATTTTAACTACAACAATTCATATTAACTAATTTTAAAATTATTTTTGTATGTATTAAACTACATTTATTTCAAACAATAAAAATATAACCCATTCACTTAAAACTAAAATTTTATCTACTTTGTATAGTCTTTAATTGATTTCCAAAAAACTGGTTTTATCCCCCTTCCCCTACTTCTGTATAGATGTCTTTTTCATCGCTTTTAAAAACTGCTATCAAAATAGTAGATTTCTTTTCTATAGTCTTCTTTTCGGTAACACATGCGCATTGGGATTATAGTCTTTCTTTATCCTTGATGACACATATATAATTATTTAGTTATCATGAATGATAATTTACTAAATAATTATTTAAACACTTTAAATTACTACAATATTATTTGTTCAATATTTATTTTCACTGGTTATAAACACTTTACGTTATCTTTACTGATATAAATTATTGTTCTAAGTATCACACATCACTGTTTAATCTTTGTCTACTTTCTTAGACTTTCTTTTTGTAGCATGTTACCTTAACTGATTTGAGAAGAATCCTTGAATTTTACATTGAGGTCCTTTCTATATGAAATTGAGTCATTTTCAAATTCTCCAATAAAATTAGAATGTATAGACAAATGAACAATGATTTAAAATTATCCGGTTAGTATTGAACAATAATTGTATTATGGATTTTACTATAATAACCATTTTCAGATTCCCATATTTTTACTTACTATACTATACATCCTATTTTCAAAATAAATATTTTATTTCAATGATGCTGCCTTAACTCTATTTTTTCAAAATGCAAATGTAAATTTTAAACATAATTTCTTTTATATATGATATTCTTACAAGATTTTATAAGCAATTATACTTTACTATCTACACTATCGCTCATAAGTATTTGGTCACTCGCATTTAACCCGCATATCGTACCCAAAAACAAAATTGAAATACTAATATCTTTTAATTATTTACATATATGAAAAATATATATTTTTGCATCCAAAATAAATTGTCGTATAATGTATTTATCAAAATTTTAGACTTGTCTATATGCCCTCCTTTATTTTTAATCACTGCAGCACACAATCGAGGCATTTTTTCGATTAATTTTCGTAATGTCTCTGGTTTTATTTTAGCCCATGCCTCTTGTAGGCTCTTCCTCATATTAACAGCAGATGTGGGGGCCGATTTTCTCACCTCTCGGTCAGGTTCTTCCCCCAGCAACTCGATAGGATTTAAATCGAGGTTGTGGAGAGGTCACGCCATAACTTTTATGGTTCCCTCGTTCTCCGATTTCTGCAAATATTTCCGGCATAGTTTGGAAGTGTGTTTCGGGTCATTATTTTGTTGGAAGATAAAATTCTGACCCGAAATTTTAATTCCAGAGGGGATTGCGTTTTCCTCTAATATGCGCTTAAACTGTTCTTTATTTAGTATACATAGCACGACTGAACCTCCACCGTGCTTAACAGTAGGCGCCATGCATTCTTCCTGGGTACGCTCACCCACAGACCTCCTCACGAAAACACGTCTTCGTGAACTGAAAATCTCGAATTTGGATTCATCGATCCACAATACTTTATTCCAGTCTTCTATGGTCCAATTTTGGTGATCGCGTGCTCACTTTAAACTTTTTTGCTTATTTTGCTTGCGTAGAAGCGGCTTCCGTATTTCAATTCGTCCATGAAGAACGGCTTCTTTTAATCGCCATTTAACTGTGGAAACACTTATGGGTTTTCGGCGAACGGCATACATTTCTGCTGTGATTTCTGGGGCTGTTTTTCATCTATTTCTCTTGCTTGATACTATTGCAAGATATTCTGCTGAAGTTGTTGCCCTTGGTCTGCCTATTCAAGTTCTGCTCAACACACTTCCACATTCCCGGTGTTTTTTGATGGTATGATGGACTGGTTTAATTTAAGTTCTGCGGAAATTTCGCGGTTGCTATTGCCAGTTTTATGGTATGCGATTATAAATGGTCGTGTTTCTACACGCAATTCTTTCCGTTACACACCACACCTCACAAAAAATAACTGCAATTTAAATATCCAAGTGTAAATACTTAATAGTTTACAAAGTAAAATCATAACAATCGAAAATTTCCAAGAATTGAAAAATCTAATGCCTTAAGTGCAATTATTCTGCCTGGAATTTTATTAGGGTATTATCACTCATTGTGAATAATAGGTTAATCGCATAATTATTTTTCAAGAAGCTTTTATAAATTTTAATGTTTACTATGAAACTATTTCTTACTACAGAAATAAATTTTATAATTACAACTTTTCTATAGAAACAAGGGTGACCAAATACTTATGGCGGTAGTGTATATTATTATAGTATTATTATCTCCAAAAATTAATTGCTTTTTCATATATAATTTTTTTAATTACTTCTATAAGCATAAATTGTTTTGATGTTGTTAATATTCCTTATCGAAATGATATGTGGTTATTTATTTGTTCCTCTTTCACTATATTATCAAATTAAACTATATTTAGCCATGTTTTGTTTTTAATTCCTTCTCTTTTCGATGACATATGATCAATTTAAATAAGAATAATTACATATTATATGTACAAATGTTATATAATATATATAATATTTTATATTTCAAGCAATGCATAGACACATTGTACATTGGCATAAGAATTCACACTATATGCACAAATGTTATATAATAATAATTTCATATCTCAAGCTATGCACAGATACATTTTACATTGGCATAAGAATTCACACTCATCAGTTACGTCTACTAAGTGAATACTTATTTTTGGTAACAATAATTTTTTATTTATTTTTTTTTTAATCACTTAACCCCTTTCCACATTAACTTTCGTAATTCTGTATACGCATTTCGACAACTAAGTTGTCATCATCAGCAGATAATTGCAAACTTGCATCTGGTAAACTACAGCGAAAAGTACTCGTACGAAAACAAACTCCGTATGCGATCTGTACCGTTGAGAACCAAAATGTACACTGTACAGTTTACATTTTGGTGGAAAGGGGTTATATATCAACCTTAGTTAATAATAATTTTTTAAATACGTTTTTAGTTTACTTATATTTAAGTACGATACATACCACATACAGAACTTTTTGAAACAAATATTTTTATTACTTCAAAATATCAGTTAATAAATTAATTCCTTCTATATTTTAAGATATATATATATATATATATATATATATATATGTGTGTGTGTGTGTGTGTGTGTGTGTGTGTGTGTGTGTAATATATACGTATGTATATTTTCAAATAAACGAAAGATTTTCTTAATGAATTTTTGCAAACTCTAATTCTTTCTGACGGTTTCAATTTTTCTGTCCTACTACAATGTATCTGTGCAAGTCAGCTTCATTAAAACATCGAATTGTTTTTATATGTACATACATATTAGCATTGAAATAGCACTACATTCATTTCCTGCGGTGCATAAAGGATATTCCCAGCTTATCTTGTTTCCTAAGGTTTCTTGTTCGCTTTAACATTTTTCTGCATTTTGTACTAATTTAAATAGTATAATATTAAACGAACAATTTAAATTCAGAAACTTTAGAAACTTATGAAAAATCATTTTTCTGTCTCATTACAGTACTTTATTATAATAATATTTATATATGTATTATTTAAAAATTTGTATCTCTTACTTAAAACACAAAATTAACAATAGCTAAAAACCTTACATGTACATGAGATGGATAGACATATTTATTTCGTATAGCATGATAGAGACTTCCCACATTGGCTTGAGCATAAACGCACGAAACCCCCTAGCCCTGTATGTGCAAGAACATTCCGGAACTATTTCATCATCCATATCCAATGTTAAATCCAAAGAAGTTGTTAAGTTTTTAATGTCTTTCTCCATTATTTGCAAACGCGCCTCCGCAAACCCTACTGTCAAATCAGAGAGAAGAGAGAGTTTTTGCAATGCACATTGAGTTAGGCGAACAGGTGCACCTGTTTCAATTTTGACTCTATACTACGTACAAGAAACTAGGTTTACAGTTCACGGCTATCCATCAACCCAGTGAGACAAATTGTTTATTTTATGTTTCCAATTTCCAACCTTATTTTCCATACTCATTAGATTTCAGTTCCAAATTCAGAGGTGTAACTACAATGGACACAATCAACTGCAAGCTGGATCCGTTACATCCAATACAAAGCGACTATTGCGTCTCGTTAGATTAGACTAACGAACTTAATTTTAAAACTTATGACCTATACACCTATTGAAACAAGTAAACTAGGTTCGAAAAAAGGGGGATTATTCCCTAGTGCGGTATACCAATGTACCATTTAATTTCATTTATTTACATTTATGTGCAGTTGTACTGTTAAAAGTATGATGTTTTAATCATCGAGAGCTAATTTATTAATATAAATGTTCTTGTGACACTTTCCTTCCATATTTTGTAAATTTGGGTGTCATTTTGAGAATGAATCATTGAAGGATCAGCTTCATATATGTATCCAGAAACAGCTTTTCACTGAACAATATATTGCGTTTGTGCTAAACGTGATAAAGAAAAATTTTTATGTTATTGCTCACTCGATTCAAACATCCTAGCATTTATGTGAACACCATCTATGATAGTTTGAATGTGTCAGCCAAGGTGATTTTTATGAGAAATCGTTCTCACTTACGTACATTTTCGTGAATCATATTTTTTATAATGTAACAATTAATGAAAGTTACGGCCTCCAAAAAAGCAATAATCGCCTATTTGGGTTTTGCAAAATGAATCTGCTCTATCAAAATTAGCCATAACAAGAATGATTCATACAGCCAATTCCATACAGTATACTAGTATGCTTCTAAGATCTTCAAAGAATCTGTGATATTCGAAAGAAACAATTGTTGTATTGTCCAGCACATAATTCCGATATAGCACCTAACACGTCAAAGGCATATTGGTAGAACATAAATATGATAAGACAATGTAATAAAACAAGCTCAACGTTAGAAGAAAATCCCTCATAAGCTTGGTAGCTAGGGGAAGAAATTACTATATTGCGATACTATCATGTTACATTGATTAAAATCGTTAAGTAAAATTTGTTATACATACTTGCGTTGGAAACTAGAAAAACTTTTTGCCTAACAATGTATCGTAATCTTCCTTAATTTCAACGCATTCACGCCATCTGTCCTGCAATGACTTTATTCCATAAGAAAAAAATAGATTACAGTCTTCCCTTTCAATTGATTATCATTTGCAAAATGATGTTCTCTGAGGTATATTTTCAAATTTATAATTAAAAATAAATTGTCCGAAGCCACATCCAAACTATATGATATATAGTCCAGCTCAACGAAGTTACAGTCACAATATGGGTTGGATTTTGGCTGCGTTGTGGATTTGCACATTTTCATGAAGAAGAAAGATGTCTTTGTGACACAAACCTGGACGTTCTCTATTTTTTGGTCAATAGCCGTACGCAATTTTGTTAACATATTACCGTGGGTAACTACTGTGATTGTAATTCCCTTTGGCATGTATTCAACAAGAATAACTTCTGCTTGATCCGAAACGACTGGATCATCTTCAATGAATTAGCCACTGAAACTGTTTTGATCAATATTTCACTTTGAAACATAACGGAGCTTCGTTCCTGTATAATGCAATCATTCATTCACGAATAGTTTTAGGAAAAGTGCTGTTTAGTTGTCAAAAATTTGATAACACTGCGATGTTCTAATTTAACAAAACTTATTTTTTTTGCGAAACATTTTGTAAAACACAAAATAATAAACCAATTGGAGTCAAATTTAATACATATACAACCATGCTCAGATGTATTAGACACCCCAGGTAAAAACCCTTATTCTCGGTATTATCCAAGTCTGACGGAAATTAACCGTAAAAATAGTTAATGGTATTTACAGAAATGCGTTTTTGAATACCCTAGTTAATCCCCTATTGAAAAGAATAGGTGGAAAGGGGAAATTGTGGATTTTAGAAATTTAGTGTCATTCTAGCAATGTGCGAGCAACGTGCGTTTGTGAGTTTGTGGTAGAGATCAATTAGATTATCCTATTCGCACGTTGTGTCAGTTATTTGTTGCCTAAAACACGCGAGTTGTCGATAGGGGAACGCGCCCAAATAGTGCTACTGCATTCCCAGAAGTTATCAATAGCTGCAATTGCAAAAAAAAAATGTTCGCGATGTGCAGTCCGTACAACCATTAGTCGTTTGTTGACAGACCAAAAAGTGGCAGAAAACCCTGTACCTCGATTAGAGAAGACAGAATTTTACAAAGACTGGCTCTCAGTGATAGGAAAAAATCGTCGAAACAGCTCGCCAGTGAGCTGAAACAGCGTTATCGCGTAACAGTTTCTGCGCAAACAGTGAGAAGGCGTCTCCAGCGTGCTGGTTTACGAGGGTGTAAAGCGCGACGTAAACCGCTTTTAACTGACGCTCATAAAAAGAAGCGGTATTTATGGGCCAAACAACATGAAAATTGGACAATTGAGAAGTGGTCGAAGATTCTTTGGTCTGATGAATCGAATATCGAGGTATGTAAGTACATCTTCATGACTAATATTCTTATCGTTGTATGCAATTCAGTCTACATGTAACATTAAACAAAATTAATCCTGTCTAAGTGCTAACTTTCTTCTTTTGCCTGGCAGCTTTGGGGACTACCTGGGACGCTATACGTTCGGCGTAGGCAAGGGGAAGCATATGAACCACAATGTATCATTTCCACAGTAAAATTTGGAGGTGGTAGTATCATGGTTTGGGGTTGTATGTCTGCATACGGTGTTGGAGAAGTGTACCTGTGCGATGGACGGATGAATAGCCAACGCTATTTAGCCATGTTGGAGGAAGTGTTAGAACCGTCTGTGCTAAAACTATTCGACCAGGATATTCCACAATACATTTTCCAGCAAGATAGTGCGCCCTGCCACAAATCGGGAGCTGTAATGCGTTGGTTCGAGGAAAACACAGTGGAGGTATTGGATTGGCCGCCACAAAGTCCCGATTTGTCGCCCATTGAAAATTTGTGGCGTATCTTAAAAACTAAGATCACGGAACATAAATGCCTGTCAAAAGCAGAATTATCAACAAAAATTCGCGAAATATGGGCTGCAATACCACCGGCAGAGTGTTACAATTTAGTAGCAAGTATGTCTCGACGAGTGCGAGCTGTCATTAAGGCCGAGGGCGGAGCGACAAAATATTGATAAATTGTACTATATTACTAAATAACACTTTGTACATAATTTTCACAACAGTTTTATTTTCCTCACCTCTCTTTTGACTAAACTATATAAACTATATATGTATGTATGTACATAAATTCGTAAGGTGTCTAATACATTTGAGCATGGTTGTATATATAGAAAAATGTCACTATTGTACGTTATTAAGCAACGCAAAATTTGTTATTTCTATTATGGATAGGTTGATTTTTTTCTAGTTCCCCTCATAAATGAAAATAAAACTTTAATTTTCACAAAATTTATTTATTGAGAACTAAAGGTGCTGTTCATGTGCCACGTACACATCAGTATCAGTAAATAGTATAAATAATCAGTAGATATTATAGTATCAATAGTAGATACTATATCTATTTATGATTTATTTGAATAACGGTTAAATATTTAATGTCACAGTGAAAACAATGCGCTCATTATAATGAAGTAGTTTTATAAGTTGATATAATAACACTTTTTTAAATATTGAATAGGGTATCCTTTAGAACCTATAATTACTTATAATCTGTTTGGAACAGGTGAAATTTTGTACCATACTTCCATAATAGCTCTTTCGAGGTCATTTTCATTGAATATTTGACAAATGTATAATTTTAATTCTAATTTATACAAATTTTCTACTATATTAATATTTAATAACTGCGGTGATGTTTGTATCCCTTGTGGGCAATTGTTCTGGAACTGTTCTTTCAGAACAAACGAAAGCGTTTCCAATTATTGTTATGATAGAAACTTAAAGACATTTGCAATGCCTAGCTTTCCAACGCTCAATTTGAAATGGTCTTTAAGAATGTTTCAATATACAAATATGTATATATTATAGTTAATAAAATGAAAGTTGCAACTATGAAAATGTAAGGTGAAAATAATCCCAGAGAAGATAGAAAGTCAAAAACAGGCAAAATAGTTCCTTAGAGAACAGTCGACCAAGCTTACAACGGAACTACAGAGTAGAGACAGATAGTCTATTAGGATCATAGTGGATCTACTAAAAGGACATTAAAAGTTCAACAAGCATATGAATAATATGAGTTTAATAAAATGCGATGTAAATAGGAAGCGGAAATCTATGTAGAAAAACTGCTCCCGAAGTTTCTAGATCTAAGTATTTAGGAAAATAAAACTAGATAATATACTCTAACTAAAATATAATATATTACGAAGCACGTAAAAGATAGTTATTCCTGTAATTATGTTGTACTACTGTTTTTGGTAAGAAAAATAAGTACACTACCGGCCGCGTTTTCTAACCCAGGAAATAATAGAGAAGCAATTGTAATACTTAGAAGGTAATTTTGATGGAGCCTGTGGTTGATTAACTTAATCACTAAATATTGATATATAACCCCTTTCCACATTAATTTTCGTATTCTGTATACTATTTCGACAACTAAGTTGTCATCATCAGCAGATAATTAAACAGTGTCGCACCTGGAAAACTACAGCAAAATACCCGAACGAAACAAATTCCGCACACGATCTGTACCGTTGAAAGCCAAATCGCAGTGTACGTTTTGGCTTCATTTAAATTTGTTTAAATTTTTAAATCATCGATGTGATATTTAGCTTTTATTACTTCCTGGCACAATCTCGCCATCCTCTCTAGTAATTTCGCTGTTTTTGACCATGCACCATGTAGTTGGGTTCATAGTATTTTTGCGGATGTTGGAGCTAATTTTCGCACTTGTCTGTCTAGCTCATCCCATAACAGTTCTATAGGATTCAAGTCGGGGCTCTCCTTCCCGTTCTACTTCCTCTAACTACTAACTATTACTTGGTCCTCTACTGGTGTTGATATTTTTGGTCGGCCTAGCCACATTTCATTCATTAAACTACCAAATTCATCATAATTTTTTAATATTATAGTTCCCAGTTCTGCGGCAGAATCTCAATAATTTCGCGACTTATCTTTTGCTTTTGCTAACAAAGGGTCTTCCAGTAAGAGGTTTCATTTTGATATGTAAAAAAAACGAGTATATTTAAGCGAAATTATCGGATGTTTATTTAATTGTAAAGAGGAGGGTATGCCATTAATAATGGAAAACAATATCAGCCAAATGACCGCCACAGCTACGCTTGCAGGAACATATTCTTTTCATGAAATTTTCACCAATTCGCACATTTGCGGCTATATGTCCTCGATAACTTCAAGAATTCCATCTTTGAGGTCTTTAATCGATTGTGGGCCATTGGCATAGATATTATCTTTCACATAGCCCCAAAGAAAAGAGTCTAAAGGTGTTAAATCACAACATCTCGGTGTCCAATTGTGATCGCCTCTTCGAGAAATCACACGGTTAGGAAACTTTTCACACAAAACAAAAGAGCGATAGTATCGTTACTTGTGTGGCACGTAGCGCCATCTTGTTGAAAATAAACGTCGTCCACATCAATATCTCCCAATTCCGGCCATACAAAATCATTAATCATCGTTCGATAGCGCAATCCATTCACCGTAACAATTGCTCCAGCCTCATTTTCGAAAAAGTAAGGTCCAATGACTTCGCCAGACGAAAAACCGCACCAAGCAGTCACACGTTAAGGATGGAGAGGCTTTTCAACAATAACTCTTGGGTTTCCCGAGCCCCAAATGCGACCATTCTGCTTGTTAACGTAGCCTCCGAAGTGAAAATAGGCCTCATCACTCAAGATGATTTTTCGATGAAATTCCGGATCAGGTTGGTGCATTTCAAGGACACAGCAAAGACATGACGTTATTGATGGTCGGTAAGCATGAGTTCTTGTATTAACTGAACTTTAAAAACCTTAAGACCTAATTCTTTATGCAAAATACGCTGTAATGTCGTTTGTGGAATGCGCAATTCCAAAGATCGACGAGAAATGGACAAACCTGTGTTTTCATCAATACTATAGGCAGCAGTAATATTCTCAGTTGTTCTTGAACGACGTGCACGAGTTCGATTCTTCACATCACTAACGTGTCCCAACAGCTTAAATTTTTCCACCAATTGCTGGCCGAGAAGGTGCTTCACGACGACTCAAAAATTCTTTAGTTTTGCGAACTGCGACCGCGAAATTTTCACTATTTTTGTAGTGTATTAATGGCGTAGTTTTTACTTGTCATGTATCAAATAGTTACAGATTGAGTCATGACAACCTTTCATTATGATAAAACACAATAAGAGCACGTGTTTGAGTCGATAGTTCTTTTCTATGCGGCAGTTTTAAAAATATGGATATTATTTTAAAATAGTACACCAACACTACGACTCGAACTCCTTTTGAATAAAAACTAAAATTTGTATTCAAGTACGATACTTCTCATTACTTGATTTATGACCTAATGTAATCTTAATTAAAATTGCCAAGAAAATGGCCTTTATTTAACCGTCTTATCGGTGTTGTAAAATATTCATTGTCGATAATTTAGTTTTAAAATATATAAATACATAAATACCGAAGAATATGCATGTATTATGTTTATCTTCTAATTAAAATTTAATAACATATTGGTTTTAGATAAACTCCAACATTGTTTATTTGAATATTATGAAAATGTACACGTGGACAAACACTGATGGTAGGTAGCGTATACATCTACTTTTACAACATTTTCACTCTGAGTTACTGTAAGCAGCAATTTCAAATTGTGTATTAAAAAATAAAAAAGTCAGATAATAGTATTTTCATGTAACACAAAGGGATACAAAATAAAATCTGATATTAAAAGAGGTTATCCAAAGTAAAATATTAGATACGAAGTGATCCCCACTGTCATATGTGTACATATGCATTGTATGTACATATATATATATGTGTGTGTGTGTGTGTGTGTGTGTGTGTGAGTGTGTGTGTTTATGGTAGCTATAATAACTATAATTGTTAGAAAATATTCGTCATAATTATTAAAATGCTAAAGACGAAGGCGACGATAACCTTGGCACATGGAACTTTAGATACAAATACCAACAGTTCGTTTTGTTATGTAATAAATTCCATAAAGATCATATACATTGCAAATTTCCTCTATTATTACACGCTATTGCATCGTGTTGAGACGAGAAATATAATCAAATTGTTTCTTGAACGCTAGAGATTTTAAGAATCTTCAATTTGTGCAGTCTAAAATTAAACACTATAGTACAAATATAGTACGTAGTGTCATACACGAAAGTTTTCGTATACCCCATAAATATAGAAAATCATCCGACTATGATAAAACATATTTAAAGGTGTCCCAAAATTAACGCAAGATTTGAATTAAATAGAAAACACAGTTTTTAGTCTCTTGATTGTTATTTTTTTATTGAATCATAAAGTACATAGGATAGGGTTATTTATGGAATAACACATCGGGCATATACGCACTCATTTGTCGAAATTTTCCATGGCCATTATGCATAAATGTGGCTGAATTTCGTTGATGCAGCGTTGAATCTCCTCTTTTAATGCACGGGTGGTTGTGGGCTTGTTGACATAGACCTGTGATTTCAAATAACTCCATGAAAAGAAATCTAATGGTGTTAAATCACACGATCTAGGGTGTCAATTCTGATCACCGAAACTAGAGAGTACACGACCTGGAAATGTCTCATGCATTGTTGAAACCACATATTGGCCAAATCAATATCATCCAATTTTGGCAGAAAGAACTGTGTTATCATGTCGCGATATCGAGCACCAGTAACAGTCACTGCTTGATTCTGATCACCGAAACTAGAGAGTACACGACCTGGAAATGTCTCATGCATTGTTGAAACCACATATTGGCCAAATCAATATCATCCAATTTTGGCAGAAAGAACTATGTTATCATGTCGCGATATCGAGCACCAGTAACAGTCACTGCTTGACCAGCTTCATTTTCAAAAAAGTATAGTCCAATTATGCCTCCAGCTCAAAATCCACACCAAACAATGACACGTTGTGGATGCATTTGTTTTCCGACAATCACATGTGGGTTCTCAGAATCCCAAAAGCGGCAATTTTGGCGATTAACAAAGCTATCAAGGTTAAAATGGGCTTCCTCGCTTAGGATGATTTTGCTCGAAATATCAGCATCCACTTGTTGATGTTCAATAATCCATTCAACGAACTCTCTTCGCTGTGCATGGTCATTAGGCTTCAGTTGTTGTGTTAATTGAATTTTGTAAGCATGGAGACACAGATCTTTAATGAGTATACGCTGTAGAGAGCTTCTTGAAATTTGCACTTCTTATCCACGACGCCGAATTGAGGTTCCTGGATTGTCACCGACACTCTCACGCACTGCTTCGATATTGACATTTGAACGGCTTGTTTTTGGACGACCAGTGTGTTTGGTGTCTCCAACGGCTCCAGTCTCCCTGAATTTTTCAATTAATCTCTTCACAGTTGACGAAGTTAAAACACTATTCCGACCATATTCTGTATAAAATTTTCAAACTGCGGCGGCAGAGCTTTCATTATTTTTGAAATATTGTTCAATAATGAAGACACGTTGTTCTATCGTGTAACGCTCCATTTTTACTAACACTAAACTGTCAGCTGTCGATTTGTTTTTTTAGGGTTGCCAACACTTTGCTGCACAAATGGCGACAAATTCAAATCTTGCGTTAATTTTGGGACACCATTATTTTCATTTACCAACTTTAAAAAACTGTAATAACAATATCAAAGCTGTTGTTATTCAAAACTACAAGAAAATTTTATAAGCACTTTTATATAGCACACTAAAATTTTCGTTAACATAACAAAAATAATCTATAAAATTAAATAAAAATGTTTATGATTTTGTTGGGCATTCATAAGTTTCTCATACAGCTGCTAATCTTCTGGTATTAGAAAGAAAAGAAAAAACTTGAAGGCTAATTGTTACTACAATTAATTAATATACGAATTTACTTGGTTATTTAAGAAACCATCCTTTCGTAATAACTAAAACAGTAAGTACAGAATCAAATTTTCCTGCATCCATATTAACTGCTTTAAGGCGAATTCACAAATCAGAGGATTCCGCGACAACAAAGAAATATACATATGTTTACTGAAGAAAAAATACAAGAGTGAGTAATTTTTGCTCGTTTAATTATTTAATGAAACATAAAAATATTGTAGTATATGTATAGAATTCTTCTATGTAGTTATAACGAAAATTATATCGTAATACATCTAGAAGATTCGGGGTAAATGTTTGGTCATGCATTAATAGAAGAGATTTGGGAATACGTTAGAACATATATGGAAAACTAAATTCAAGTAATACATAGATATTTTAAATAATATAATGCTGCAGTTTGTCAGCAAAATTCTTCCAAACAATAATTTCATTTCTCTGCAAAATAATTGCTTGGTGTACACTGCACACATTGTAAATAACGTTTTTGTTGAAAATAATATTGAAATACTTCTGTGCCCTGTAAAAAGTCCTGATTTAGATCCCTCAGAAAACACAGTTGTTCGCTTTTTATATGCCGGACACTGTACTAACTTTTCTCATTAGTGTTAACATGTAGAAGTAAGTAACAGTAACATCAGCAGATACTGAAATAAATGTATGGAGAAAAAAAATTGTACGACTAGGGTTTAATCGGTTCAAAAATGGATTGGAGCCTGTTGAAGGCAAGTTTCATATTGACATGATTGCCCGGGTACGTGACATTGTGCGTGTCGATCGTTTGATTAGCTTCCATCAACTCGTTAACGAAACAGAAATCTTGTACAGTTTGGCACAGGTGGTAGTAACAGAATAATTGGAAGTAATATGCATGTCTGCGAAATTTGTGTCACACGTGCTGACATAGGAATGCACGTATATAAGAAAATTGTCCTCAAATTGTTTAAGCGTTCCACATCTTTACCTGGTTCTCATACGCGGTAAATATTGATTATTAAAGTTAAAAGAGAAGTCGTGGGTTATCAAGTCATATACGAAGATCATGGAATCACATATCGACGTCTCCAGTATCGTGAAATGTACTACTGAGACAAATGGTTAATGTTGTGTCATGACATGTTTGCGTGAAAAATTGTAACAGCTAAGATTGTCGAAATGACATCTTATTGCTAGTTGGTACTGTATCATGAAAATGCATCACAAGGCGTAGAAGTTCAAAGAGTTTCTGGCAAATTCCAGTATTGTCGCAACCATATTATTCGTACCGATTGACTTTTAGCTATTTTGTTCTATCAAAATGGGGCATTTCAATAAATATTGGGTCTGGGAAAAAGTTCGTGGCGTTTTTTCAGTAAAATTCAACTGGTCCCCGCATGGCGCGTGGACGAATTCATTTAAACCGAATATGCTCCATTATTATCGACAATGTTTCGCCATTTTTTTGGTAGATCCATGATCCCATCGGTGAAAAACTTCTGTGGTTTCTGGTCGAAAAACTGAATCAAGTAGTTTTCACAGGCTTCTTTTGAAACCAACTTAATTCCATTGAGAGAGTTCTGCAGAGATCGAAACAGATGATAGTCAGAGGGTGCTATATCCGGACTGTAAGGTGGGTGCATCAAAACTTCCCAACCAAACTCTCTCAATTTTTGACGGGTCATCAAAGAAATGTGTGGTCGGGCGTTGTCATGATGGAAGACAACACCTTTCCTATTAATCAATTCGGGCCGTTTTCTTTCAATCGCCTGGCGTAATCTCTCTAGTTGTGCACAGTAGAGTTGAGAATCAATCGTCTGACCAGTTGGAAGTAGCTCGTAGTGGACGATTCCCCTCCAGTCCCACCATACACACAGCATCACTTTTTTTGGCGTCAATGTTGGCTTAGCGAACGCTTGTGACGGCTCACCATCCTTTATCCACGATCTTTTACGCTTCCGATTATCGTACGTAATCCATTTTTCATCTCCGGTTATTAAACGTTTCAGAAACGGCTCGATTTCATTCCGTTTCAGCAGCGCATCGCAGATGTTAATTCGGTCCATCATGTTTTTCACGCTCAACTCATGAGGAACCCATACGTCAAGCTTTTTTTTGTAACCAGCTTTGTGTAAATTGTTCAAAACAGTTTTGTGGTCACTGCCTAGCTCCATGCCAATATCGACATTGCTGATATGCTTATCTTGTTGGACTTTTTCAAGAATTTCATCAGATTTTTCAGTGATTGGACGACCGGAGCGTGACTCATCTTTCACATTGAAATTTCCAGAACGAAAGCGAGCGAACCATTTCCGCGCAACAGATTTCGATAAAGTACCTTCACCGTACACAGCACAAATTTTATCACAAGCCTGCGCAGCGTTCTTCCCCTTATCATAATAATATTGCAGAATATAGCGAAATTTCTCATTATTCTTCTCCATTTTCAAGTGCGAATAACTTTCCAACCACTGCACCGATTACAATGTTTCTACGCTCAAACTAACGTTCGGAAGGTCATCTAAAAAACGAGCCGTCGGTGGTGTCGCTGTGACTTGTTGTTCTTTAGTTATCGGCAACCAATGCCATCTATCGGGAAAAACGCCACGAACTTTTTCCCAGACCCAATATTTCTCGAGAGTGGATGATATTAAAGACGATGCGGTAGTTACGTTGCAGCCCATACCAAGAGGCAAAGCCGTTGAAGCAAGTGTTTGCTCAGACGGGAAGTACTCTGAAGGTGCCTAGAGTTGCAATGGGCAAAATCTCTTGTAAGCGAATTTTAGAAACTTTCTGATACTATCTCTTAAAACCTAATTTATGGATACATTTCTATATACGAATTAGCACAAATATAGTAGACGATTAAAAAACTCTACTTAACATCTTTAATTAATTTTTTAGTCGATTACACTCTGAATTTGAAATTGAAATTTATTCGCAACATTAAGCGGCATAACTAATTACATAGAGAGCAACCTTCTTTATTGCAGCCATTTTTCTTCGATGTAATTGCTCCTTACGGTTCGTTACTTCCTAGTATAAAAATAAAGAAAAATTCCATCACTCCGTGCCCGTAATGACGAATATTAATGCCTTTTTTTAGTTTATTATTATAGGCCCCTTTCTTATGTCTTCCGCTCGTTTGGATGAAATCGTTAGGGTTATAGTGTTTTATTACAAATACTCACGCGAATGCAATAAATTTGTGCGGAAAAGAATGTGTTTTTATATAAAGGGCCTTTAGTAAGTTGAGGTATTAAATTTAAGAAATCGTAAATTGACATTAAATGGTCACGATTAAAAAGATAGTTCAAAGTTTTATAATTACAAAGAAATTAACACAGATAATATATAAAGTCAGACACCTACAATAATAATTTATATACGAGGGCGAGTCCATAAATTTCGAGATATGACTTCATCACATATGACAAAAATGGTCGTAAATGTGTTCCATGTTAATATACTGCTAAAGTCGATAATTCCACCTTTTAAATGCAAAACTAACCTCTGAAAACGAGCTTTGAAGAAACGTGATAATTTCATAATGAATTTTTTTTTAATATAAAATCTCCTACCTCGTATTCGTTTTAATTAAAGAAGAGGCAGCAGCTACACATAGCCAAATACGGTGAATACGGTTATGTTTCAATACCTTCACCCTTTAAAGAATCAACTGTTAATGTTGCTGTATGAGAAGATGCGTTATCATGATGAAATATTAACAGGCTTGCAAATCTTTAAGCACTTGTGGAAGGCTCTTAGCCACATACCATTACTGTGTTCTGTTGCTCAAGCTTGTCAGTCTTGACTAAAACTTTACTTCTTAATTAATTAGATTAGAATTAGATCATCTTATGTAGACCGTACTTTCTTAACAAGTTGGAACATTAGAAAATAGTCAAAGATCTAGTATCAAAATGAATTATCTATCTAATACCGATAAAATCGTCCATTAACCAAGATATTGAAAAAAAAGTAATCGTACTTGGTACAATAGCACTACTTTGTTTGCTGCTTTTGCCAAATGCTTGAAGTATTTTTTATAATGGATATTCTCTTGGACTGTACAACAGAGAAATGCCAAGAGTTATTCGGATTAAGTACTTCCGTTTCAGCTTCTTTACAGTGAAATACTAGATCATTCTTTCCCAGCTTCAAAACTAGCAAATTTTGACACTATTTCGAGATATTGATCAGGTTTCTTGTTTCAAATCGTTTAATTTTTTTCCCATTATTGTCAAATCTATCAGGAGGTATAAATAAGAGTTCACTAATTGGGAACATTTCAATATGGGCAACACAATATCCGTTTCAATTTTTACGGTTTAGCAACTAATTAGCAGGCATCTCCACTAAAGTTTTAATTTTATTCTAGCCTCCACCTCTGCACATTAATCCAACTATTTGTATGTTTGAGAAGTCCACTGTTTCGAGAATGTAGTGAATCCAAGAGGAAATTTCAAGCGATCGAATTCTCATTTGACCCCTTGCCGTATTCAGTCTCCATCTGGTGAGTTCTTGACAGCTCCAGAATTAAGTTTTTCACGAGAGTACTCCTGTACTACTATAACATTGTAGTTATAGATTAGATAAAATCTGGTTCTACTCACAATCAAAAGAAAAGGTAATTATCTCTTTAGATTTCTCGTATAACAACTCACAATAGTACTTCGCCAGTAATTTGAAGTCGCATCTCGGTAATGAAATTATTTTTAGGTGTATTTGTACACGATTCAGCGATTTCTAAAAATATAAAAAGTATATGTCTGAAATAACTGTGTTTAAGAGACAATACGTTCTGGAACACTAGAATAAATTTGCCATAACTTTTTAATATTTAAACTTGAGAGTAAATAGAAATGTTCACTATTATTTTACGATCTACAATAACATATAATTCAATGGCCTGCAATTTGTTGATGAATGCCTTAACATACTACTTTCGCAGTTTTTCTATAATCCCTTCCTTTTTCTGTAGATGATGAAGAAGTAATGCAATTGATTCGTCTTCAAGTGATTCTCAATATTCCAATAAAGGTTTGTTTACAAACAAACTGATTTTTTTGCAGAATCTAGAATAAAAAATCTATTATAATAGTGTATTTCTTCTTACCTTCATTCCAATTTTTGTTCTTTTTTGAGCTTAATTGTGTATTACTTAGACAATTAAATTATCTTGGTATATTCTTTCTTACTTTAGACAAAATATTGTATGGAAATTTCAAATATCTTTGTTCTCAATTGCACATATTAGGAAGCATTATTATCATGCCCACATAGGGAGGACAGGAACGAAAATTTTTGGAAGTACTTGAAGCAGACGGTGTAAAAATACTTACTATAACCACATAGCCAGTAATTTCCATTTCTACGTTAATTAAATTATTAGATGTACAATTGAAAGACTTTCTAATATAATATCACACAATATAATATTAAGGCTTATTAGGATTAAAACTCTAATATTTGTATATTCTTTACAAATCATTTTCGAAAGTCATACTAAAGTCTTATCTTCATGTTCGAATAATCGTCGTATGTCACTCACTATATGATCTAAGAATTGAAGGTGCAATGTACGAGGGTAGTCCCATAAGTACCCGGTCTGACCTAGAGATGGAGGTAGTTATTTGAAAAATATCACTGTATTAGAAAGTACACAATCTATAAAGCATATGTTTCAAGTTTGAAGAGGCCACCTTGTTTAGTATTGTTGTTTGGCAGCCATCAATAGTGAACGTTTTTAGTTAATTTGTAAAAATGGAGAAAATTGGTCATCGTTACGTGATACAATACTTTTATTTGAAAGGCCTCAGCCCAACCGATATAAAAGCTGAACTGGCTTCTACTCTGGGTGAGTCTGCTCCTTCGTTTACAACAGTGAAATATTGCGTAGCAGAGTTTAAACGAGGCCGTACGAGCTGCCAAGATGAGCATAGCACTGGTCGACCAAAAGACGTAACGACTCCAGAAATGGTTAAGAAAGTCCACAAAGCGGTACTGGATGATCGTCGACTGAAAGTGTACGAACTAGCAGACATAGTAGGCATTTCAAAAAGTGCATCTTATCTGAAAATTTGGATATGAGAAAGCTGTGTGCAAGATGGATGCCGCGCCTGCTCATACCCGAGCAAAAACAGTGTCGTGAAGATGTTTCAATTGAGTGTTTAGCGAAGTTTCACAGCAACAAAGCTGAATTTTTGCGACGTTTCATAACCATGGATGAAACATGGGTCCATCACTTCACACCCGAGACAAAAGAACAATCAAAACAATGGATTCAAAAAGGAGAACCGGCTCCAAAGAAGGCAAAGACCGTTTCATCTGCACGCAAGGTCATGGCATCGGTTTTTTGGGATACGCGTGGAATAATTTTCATTGACTATCTTGAAAAAGGAAAAACTATTAACGGCGAGTATTATGCGAACTTATTGCAACGTTTGAGCGAATAAATCAAGCAAAAACGACCACATTTGGCTAAGAAGAAAGTGTTGTTTCATAAAGACAATGCACCAGCTCACAAATCTGTTATTGCAATGGCCAAAATTAATGAATTAAAGTTTGAATTGCAACTTCATGCACCATATTCGCCAGATTTAGCCCCTCGGATTATTTTCTGTTCCCAAACTTGAGAAAATTACTCGGTGGTCAATGATTTTTCAACGAAGACAGTTCTTACTATAAAAAGGGTATCGAACTTATTGAACATCGCTGGGAAAAGTGTATAGAGCTGAAAGGAGATTATGTTGAAAAATAAATATATTTCTCTCCAAAATTTTTGTGTTTTCTTTGTTGGGTCGGGAACTTCTGGGACCACCCTCGTAATAACAATTTACGAACAATACCTTTACAAAATTATAACAAATATTTTATCTAGGAGACTATAACACACTACAACCAGCCACTACAGATCTATCAATTTTAAATATCTATAAACGTTTTTTTAAAACTATTTATTTGTGAAAATGTATCCGCAACTTCAAATTTAAAAACTTGGATTACTAAACGAACCACTCGGTAGATCATGGTGAATGAATTTAATGAATCGGATGAATAATATTATAAAAATAGAAAGTTTCCTATTATTTGATCTGTAATCATATTAATCTATAAACTTTTAAAAAAATGGTGGTATTTTGTGCTATTTATAATGTTGACGTAAGTATTTAATTACCGACAAACACTGTGTACTTGTCACTTACTATCACTTTAACTGCAGGAATGCCCACATACGTATTTAAAAATTAATTTTAATATGTTTCTATGGGAAAGGACACCTGCCCGCTCCATGGTATTCATTTCTTGATGGCAGATGTAAAACTATCTTCGTATGATTTTTCATTTGATAAGCTTTCCGAATAAATAAGGACACGGTTTTGTACCGAGTTAGTTTAAACGTCTATCAATTAATTTTATGAAAGAATATAAGGTACTACCCAAATATTTCAAAACTTACTTACGACATATTATTGTACACTTTAAACCCTTCCTCATGACTATTAAAAAATATATAAGCAAGGAGGACGAAGCTAGAAATAAAGTTAAAACCAACTTTGGAAGCTAAAAACATTGAATGTAGAGCTATTTCATTGAAGTAAGATAGCTAGTACGAGGATAGTTTGACAAGTAGTGGTAATGACACATAGGTGGCGCTCTAATTGGTAAAACAAATGCACTGTAATTTAGGTTGCCCATTTATATGTTTACATTCCGATATTTAGATAAATCGGTTGATTAGTTTATTTTTGACAGCTGATTGAAAAAGAAGCAAAACGTCGTCTTGTTCAAATGGAAAAAGCAGAGTATTGTGAGGTGATTAAATACTTCGTAATTAAGGGTATGAAAGCTACCGAAATAAAAGATGAGTTATGGGAAACATTAGGTGAATCTGCTCCATTATCCGCCACAATAAGTAGATGGGTAAATGAATTTAAACGTGGTAGAACAAGCTGTGTTGATGAAGTGCGCTCCGGAGCACCCAAAATCGTGACTTCTAAGGAAATGATTATAAAAATCCATAATATTATTACGCAAGATCGACGACTCAAAGTGAGAGAGATAGCAGATGTGGTAAACATTTCAACAGAACGCATACACCACATTTTAACGAAAGAATTCGGCCCTTCCAAGCTTTCGGCAAGATGGGTGCCGCGATTGCTTACGACTGATCAAAAGTTCACTCGTTTGCGCATTTCCAATGAGTGTTTGGACCTTTATAAGCGAAATCCGGTTGATTTTTGTAGACGATTTATTACTTGCGATGAATCTTGGATACACTACAGTACACGTGAACTCTGGCATTGTCAGGAGAAAGGAAGACTTATTTGTGACCAAAACCTGGATTTTTTTTTCAATACCTCTTACCTAATTTTGCCTTTGGCGTCTACGCAACAAGAATAATTTCTGGTTAGTCCCAGAAGGCGGTGGGTCACCGTTAAGGGATTTACAACCCCACTGAAATTGTTTTGGCCAATATTTTTCTTCATTATGACGGAGCCTCGTCCTTATCCACTGCAACCATTCATTCGCAAATCGGTTTAGGAGAATTCAGTTCATTTGTCAAAAATTTGATGACACTGCGATGATATAATTTTTTACAAAATTCATTTTTCTGTTGCCAAAACATTTTCAAAAGCATAAAATAATGAACGAATTAAAATTAAATACAGTTGTATAGAAATGTCGCTATTGAACATTACTAGGCAATGCACAATTAGTTGTTTCTATCATGACTAAGAAGCCTTTTTTTCTATTTCCTCTCATATCAAAACGTTTATTCGAGTTAAATTCACCTAATTAAAACTTCTAAAGCTTACGAAATTTATTAAAAAAAGTGTAACTCACTATGTTATCTATGTATATTAATAATTGTCATCAATGAATATCCTTTCATTCCATGGTACCTCTATAAATAAAGGGATTGAATACGTTCGAATTGTTAGAAACTCTTAATCGATATATTTATTTTTATGTGTAACGATGGAGGTAAAAACTATAAATTCTAAAATGCTTAATGCTTCAGTAAATACGTAGGTAGTGTACATTTATGGCTATAATTTATGGTTGTGAGATGAATTTGAATATTTTATTGTTTTCTGTCTAGAAACTCGTTTAACAACTTGTACTATTTATGTTATACAAAATTGTGTGTTTTCTAATTGAAATTACGTTATAAAACATATCCAAATCAAAGTGTAGGCATATCAAGAAATAAATAATATATTCTTGTGCCTACGTTTAAAGAAGAACAAAATAAAAAAAACTGAACAATTAAAAACATGATTTTAACTATAAAATCTTAGAAAGTTCGCAAAAACACGAGTAAGCTGATTACAGACCTGTTTCAAATCTGAGGCAATGACTGGACTTTCAGCATTTTTCAATAGTAAAAAATTTTTGCAACCTGTTTCAAATCTGAAACAATGACTGGACTTTTAGCATTTTTCAATAGTAAAAAATTTTTGCAATATAGCCAATGTTATAGGCATATAATCTAATCTTTAATTTAAAAGAATGCCTTTTGTAACCATGTTTGCAGTCTACCATAAAAGGTGCATATGGAAAAATGTATATTTGGGAATGCATTTCGTTGAAAGGTGCTAGCAATATTGTAATAGCCAATGAACTAACATTAAAAACATATACATAGATATGTATGTATGTACTCTGTTTATTTTAATTTGGTGAATTCTTACGCAACCTGACCCTATATACTGGTTTACGTTCGAACCGTATACATCTTGTTTAATTAATGAACGGAGAGATGCTAGGGTCATGCGTTAAACCAATAAATATTTAAACAATTAGATTTTAAAAGGAATTTTATATAAACTGTTACAATTGATACAATCAAATGCTAATTTATAAAATTTAATAGCCTTAGCAAATTAACAGTAATTATACAGATGTAATCTTATTATACGATACTATGCCATACAGGCGACCAACTCGGGAAGCATTATGCAATATATCAGAACGAAGCAGTTAAATTTTTGTTGCAGTGAATCATACTAAGCAGATACATTTGATAATAATAATCCATGTCTTTACATTCCCCAGTAGCTTGGGGTCAATTACAGGGGGCATTGGTGGGAGATGGGTCATTAGCGCAGTCGAACTTGCAACTTAAAATCTTTCACTGTCAGCATTCGTTTAATAAATAGAAAGGAAAACCATGAAAAACCTTCCGGACAATAGGTCGTCGGGTTCGATCTCGAGACCACAACGTAATGAACCAATAACTTGCCACTCAACCAGCTAGTTCGTATAGCATGATAACCCAGTGTCCTTGTACATCCTCTTTCTCTTCTACATTATCTTCAAATATTTTTAAATTTGCCACATGAAATTCAATCAGTAACTTTATCAATATGGACTTGGGCGATAAAAAACAAATACTGGAAAGTTAAATTGTTTGTATTTCCTTCCTGTACCTGTTTTATTTTGACCTTATGTACACAGAGAAATCTTGTTCATACTACCTATATAATTTCAATGTGTAATAATTAGATGCTGCTCTATGTAAGAAGCATGGCATAAGAAATTAGTGCTTTATTAAATTCTAGGGTCAATTTTATTAAGATAGAATTTTGCTTTTGCTTTTAAAGATGTTGTCTTCTTTTAAAAGGATTTTCTATTTTTATTTTATGAAATATTTGTTCTTTTATCGAAACGTACTTACAATTTTACAAAGTTTCATAGAAGTGAAATAAGTCATTACTTGGTAATTACTAATAGCCACATTTTTTTTTTATTTACTTAATTTTAATGCTTTGCCAAAATTAAAGGTTTATATGAATATACATAAAAGAAAGAAATAATATGGATAGCTATAATACTTGTGTTTTATGTTAATATGCAATACGGAAGCAATTGTGTGCGAATAGATTGCACAATAGTAGCTCTGGCGCGGTAACAATATCGCTTACCCGTGCTTCCCGGTTTCTCTTCGCTTTCCACTGCCAAATACATGCGACCACACCACATGTACTTTTAGTAATAGCTAAAACAAACTAAATTTTGCAGTATATAATTCAATTATACTTCTTCCAATCTATTTATAATTTCAACTTCATTTCTTTCGGATTAACTAACATAATAGCAAATGTTAGTTTCTTAGATGGTAATTCAGTATAAAGTTAAAATAAATCATTTTATACAATTAATGCCTAACAAAACGGCTGATTATTGATTTGGTATATTCTTCTACAAATGAATACAATCATGTGCATTATTTGTACGGATGGTATATATATGTACATACACTACCATCAATATTAATTCGGACACTCAAAAAAATTTAAAAAAAGGGAAAACAGTTAAACTAATTTATGTCAAAACTTAAAATTTTTATTGCATTATTGTTTATATGTGTTTATAAATTATAATAATAAAAATTAAAGTAATTCTAACATTAAATAAACAAAGATACCTTAAACATTCCGTTAATGTTAATAGTAAATATAATAATACTATTATAGTATTTAGTATGTCCAAGTTTAGCCTATATTACACTTTTCATGCACTTGGGTAAACTGTCGAACAGTTTTCTCAGAAATTCTTGTGAATTGTTATCCCATTCTTGCAAAAAGATATCAAAAAGTTGATTGGCATTAGTTGGCAATTTTTCTGCTTCATATGATCTAAATAATCTCACATATGTTTTATAACACACAACATGACGACCTTTAACTCCCTGTTTAATTAGACAGCGCGGAATGGTAGAAAGATTCGCAAAAAGTTTTGTCGATCTACGAAGGTCATCTGTTAATTCTTTAGATGATTTCGTCCTTTTTCGCAAGAATATCAATCGCGAATATTTATCATAACATTCTTTTACTTTTCTCGGCCTTCTTGTCCACCAAACCGATAATTAATATTTAATAATTTTAAAAATCGAAGACTTAGAACATTGCAGTCTTTCTGCGATCTGTCGCTAACTTAAGCCCTGTTGGTGAAAAAACACTCCGGTTGCAATTTTTATCAGATATTCTAGGCATTTCGCTACCTTTTCGAGAAATTAACCTAATCAGAGTACAGATAATGAATTAACTGAATTGTTTGCAGTGTCGCTTTACAGTATCAGAAAAATATTTTCAGGCACTTGTACTAATGAAAACAAATCCTTTATGTTTAAAAACACAACAGTTCAGTTAAACGCTTCGAAATTCAGTGATATACTAACTCACATTGCCCACAAACAATCCTTACGCAAGTAACGAAACAACCATGAATAAAGGACAAATTACCCGAATAGGAGCTATCTGCTTCTGGGCTTCCGGGCTGGAACGCAGTCACTTGTATATCTGCCGACGTTTCGTACCCATTTGTATGGGATATCTTCACAGCTCAACTACTGCACTGGTTGGAATCGCGTCACTTGTATATCTGCCGACGTTTCGTATCCATTTGTATGGGATATCTTCAGGGCTCAACTACTGCACTGAAACTGGATGATGTCCCATACGAAATGTCGGCAGATATACAAGTGACCCGGTTCCAGCCCGGAAGCCCAAAAGCAGATAGCATGGACCACGACCGCGGAAGTCTACGTATCAGATTTACCCAAATAGAATTATATAAAAATATTTTCGCAAAAGCTTTTTTCTTATAAATTCAATTTCAGTTCTTAGAATTTTATAACGAGAGTAAAAGTAGAATATTATTAAATATGGTAACAATATTGTTAAAGAATTGAATTTTTTGCAAGTGTTAACTTACTTATGCACACTACATTATTTCTCTATTTTATTTCGCCTATGTTACGATGTGACTCCGTAAATTGTCTCATCCGTCTCTATTAATACAAACAAAAATTATACAACGTCAATTACATCATTGGAATTGATAATTCCCCTTTTTAAATGCATCCAAACTGATATCTGAAGACGAACTTTCAAGAAATGTCATAATTTCTTATTCAGTGGAAAATCTTCAATTCCGTAGATATTTTTTAAGTGCCAGAATTCGCACATAGCAAAATCCCGTGAATACAGTGAATGTTTTCAACACTTTATACCTTTATCTTTTAAAAAGTCACTTGCTAATATTACTGTATAAGATAACACGTTAGCATAATGATATGATTAAATATTAATCTGTGTATTTATAAATGTTTAACTTCAAGAAGGCAGTTATAATTGGCAACATACTATTGAGCATATACTTTTTCCTGTTCTTCAAACTTCACAGTCTTGCCTAAGCCTATACTTCTAAAGAATACGATATACCAGGTCGGCTGAAAAGTCCCCGGTCTGACACATATATGGCGTTACTGTTATTAAATCCATATGTTTTTTAGATAATACTAACCTTCAAACGAAACGTGTCAAAATTTGACAGCAATCCGACCATTAGTTACTGAGATATTGCGTTAAGAGTGAAGCTACTTTTGTTATTTAAAAAAATGGAAAAAAAGAATTTCGTGTGCTGATAAAGTACTGCTTTTTGAAGGGAAAAAATACCGTTGAAGCAAAAGCATTGCTTGATGAGGAGTTTCCGGGCTCTGCGCCAGGAAAATCAACCATAATTGATTGGCATGCTAACGTTTAAAACGTGGTGAAATGAGCACCGAAGACGGCGAACGCAGTGGACGACCAAAAGAGGCTGTCACCGACGAAAACATCAAAAAAGTTCGCAAAATCATTTTAAATGACCGTAAAGTAAAGTTGATCGAGATATCTGAAATCCTAAAGATATCAAAGGAACGTGTTGGACACATCGTGCATGAATATTTGGGCATGCGGAAGCTCTGTGCAAAATGGGTGCCGCGCGAGCTCACATTCGATCAAAAACAACAACGAGTTGATGATTCTGAGCTGTGTTTGAAGCTGTTAAATCGTAATAAAACCGAGTTTTTGCGTCGATATGTGACAATGGATGAAACATGGATTCATCTCTACACTCCAGAGTCCAATCGACAGTCAGTCGAGTGGACTGCAGGCTATGAACCGGCTCCAAAGCGTGGAAAGAAGCAACAGTCAGCTGGAAAAGTTATGGCGTCAGTTTTTTGGGATGCGCATGGAATAATTTTCATAGATTATCTTAAAAAGGGCCAGTTCATCAACAGCGACTATTATACAGCGTTATTGGACCGTTTGAAGAACGAAATCGCAAAAAACGGCCCCATATGAAGAAGAAGAAAGTGCTGTTTCACCAAGACAATGCACCGTGTCACAAATCAATGAAAACAATGGCCAAATTAAGTGAATTGGGTTTCGAATTACTTCCCCATCCACCGTACTCTCCAGGTGTGGCCCCCAGCGACTATTTCCTATTTGCAGACCTCAAGAGAATGCTCGCCGGGAAGAAATTTAGCAGGGATGAGGAGGTGATCGCCGAAACTGAGGCCTATTTCGAGGCTAAAGACAATTCGTACTACAAAAATGGTATCGAAAAGTTGAAAGAACGCTATAATCGGTGTATCGCCCTCGAAGGCAACTATGTTGATTATTAAAATCGAATTTTGCCAAAAAACTGTGTTTTACTATGGTAGACCGGGGACTTTTCAGTTTGACTGTTACGTACCTTTTTATAATGCGGTGTTTCTTGGAAATCGCAAACTCTACTTTCTTGACGAATTGGAACATCATAAAATGGTATGCTTATATATATATATATATATATATATATATATATATATATATATATATATATATATATATATATATATATATATATATATATATATATATATATATATATATATATATATATATATATATATATATATATATATATATATATATATATATATATATATATATATATATATATATATATATATATATATATATATATATATATATATATATATATATATATATATATATATATATATATATATATATATATATATATATATATATATATATATATATATATGTTCGTTACCTGTTATTATTTTAGGAATAGTTCGAGAAATGTAGTACCTAGTGGCCAACAACTATTTTCATATAAAGTTGGTCATGTAAAATTATGCGAAGTACGCCACATCCAATTCCTAGTCACTTCTATTCACATGGTACTCATTATTTATCATATTGTATGTACCATATAGCCAATATGTTATGAGAAGTGATTGTAGTATTCGGTTTACGTTCACGTAGTCAGTTGCGTCGCCTACCAAGTTTTTTATAACGGCTGATACAACGGGAACTTTTAAAATGCAGAATTATCGTTACTAAGCAGACGGCAACCCTAATGAGTTTTATAAACGCCCTTTACACATCAATAAAGTAATGATATAGTGTGTAGTTTCTTAATATGGATTATCAGATTTTACCGTTTTCAAAATTAAGAATGAATCGCAATGACTATCACTTCGGATAAGTATTTTAAGATCCTATAATTTTTTGCGCCTATTGAACAATTTTTCACAACTTCGCGAAGCCTAGTTCGACATCACATCCTACAAAGCAATCAATGATAGTTGTTCGAGAATTGTTTGGTAACCGTATCATCTGAAGATTCACCCGATCCCCCAGGTAACCGAATTTGTGCGTTTTTGATTTTTTCTTGTAGGACTACCTTAAAAGTCACGTATACACGAATTGACCCAGGACACTGGATGCATTGAAATAAAAAACTCAAGACGAAATTCGCGATTTCTCTCATGATATGTTGCGGGAACTTCAAGGGCAAACTGGAAGAATGCATACGAAGAGATGGATGCAAAAGACGTAATTTTTAGACGTTAATAATATAGATTATTGTCTTTTAAATGGCAAGCCGTAATGCTCAATTTGTGGCAATAATTTTTTTGTTGAATTTCTTATATTTTTGTTGAGTATTTCTAAAGTTCCCGTTTTTTTGTGTCACCTTGTATAACCTATATACGGTTGTTCAAGATAGAGTTCCTAAAATCAGATTGCAAATCATGAAGATATTGGATTGTTCTTCTTTTAAACCAGCGTTAAAGTAATAATTTATCACACGTTAGCGTTGCCATGGAATATTCTTATTGACTATTTAAAGGAATTTATTGCCGAAAAAAGAGGCGATTTTTGCAAATTTTTATATTTATTTATGGAATTTTCAATCGAAAACCCAAATACAGATAATTCCAAGTACACAGAAGTACAAGCAAGTAATACTATTTTTAAACTAAATAAAAATTTAATATAGGTTTAAAATAAATAAATAATAATAATAAATAAAAAATAATTAAAAGGAATCATTCAAATGTTAATAACACTCTGTCTACTACATATGTTTCAGAGAATCACTCATCGTCAGGCAGATTTGTGTTATTAATCGTTCGTTAATAACACAAGTCTGCCTGACTATGAGGCGATTCTCTGAAACATATGTAGTAGACAAGGTGTTATTAACATTTGAATGTTTCCTTTTACCATTCTTTTATTTATTCGGCAAATCGCCGTGGTGCAAGCGTCAGTCTATATACGCTCTGGAAACTTTGTTACCGACATGCGAGATAGACGCGTTCTCGCTTTGTCGTTCAATACATTTTTGTGTTGGACGAGAGGAGGCAATAATTATTCATTAATAAAAAATAGCAAAGAAGAAGCTAATCGTACATACACATTAGTTGCTGATGTAGCATCACCTAATGAACTTAAAATTCTCCGTCTTGTTTGTAATGACATTAGCTTGAGACGATTTAACAAGATTGGATAACCACTCTTTCTGGATACGTTCCATTATATAGTTATGTTAAAAATTTTAAAAATCTTCCTTAACATTTTCAATATTCCCAATAAATATGTACTTGATAGGTTGAATGCCACATGAGGGTACAATATTTCAACCTTATTACTATGTATAGTATATATAGTAATTAAGGTATTTTAAATATTTCACGTATAATTTGTTTTTTATGCCATAAACATAGTGTATTTATATCACTTTGTAGTGCTGCATAACAAAATGTTGGTATTTATTGATATGGCTGCTATGAATTTCGTATATTCAGAGTAACTTAAAATTTCTGGAATGTTCCTTGTATTAATTTAATAAACTGCATTATATTGCTACGGGTATATCTTAAGAGCAATGACCGGTTGATGACAATTACTTTAAATAAATAGTTATTTCTTATCTTCTATTTTTAATTCGTGCAAGTATGTTTTTTACCAGCAAACAGTGGAACGTTATTTTATTTTAAAATGTTAAGCATGTTATTAAATACAGCGATTTTGCTACGTATATAATTTACCTTAAATTTATTTATTTTGGTAAACTTCTCACACTAAAAACTAGTTTATCTCAGAAAATTATATAAATTACTATCGGAAATTTATCATACTGAACATGTTATTTGGAAATTTTCGTAAAAATAACTCAGCGGTAATTTTCCAAGAATATTCAACGTAACCAAACTCCTATTTTATTTTCCATTCGTCCGAGCACGAATTCAAACTTACAATAAGTACAAATGATACCTTTTCGGCTTCGAAGCGACGGCGAAACTAACAAAAAAAAAGGACAATAATTACCCATTACGAAACAACGGGAAAACAACACAGACAAGACAGACAACGTCTCCTCACGACAGACTGGTAAATATTTTTATGATGTCTGTGCGTATAATCGATCAGCTGATCACGGTCACTGACCTAGTAACGGACGAATACGAATTTCGACGAGAATGTCTGTTCGAAGTTTGTTTCCCGGTCGCTGTGGATCGCTTGTGCCAAGATTTTCGTATTCAGTTCGAACAAGTGCCATGTTCCTAAAGTTTAAGTTTAAAATAACGTTAACGGATAGACATTTCTTTTCCTTCGTAATTTTTAATTTTAATTATGTACAACTTGTTATGTATTCTTTATTTCGTGTTTTTTGTATAAATAAACGAATTCAATTGCATTCATATTTTACTCAAAAATTTTAATGTAAATTATATAATATAACCTTTAAATTTTATTATGCAACTTTACTAAAGTTTGCTTAAACACAAACATATTTCGTAGTACGTGTAAGGTCGTTAGGGTACAATATAAGGCAAATGAACAATTAGCTAGTAAATTAAGTTACTTTCACGAATCAAACTAACGTAAAATGTATTTTAACTCTTTAAAACACATCTGATTACAACAGTGTAGATATTATCTTTAGCAAAACACAAAATGCCAAAACAAAAGCAACCAAAACCTAGAAGCCTGTTAAATATAGACGCGCTAAGAGATATGTACCGATGGTTGTAATGGAAATTGAACAACATAAAAGAAAATTATAGTTGAGCATTATTTTCATTCATACAGGAATGAGGAACTTGTTAGTAATCAACCTAAAAAAATATTTCAGAAATCAGTACTAATTAAGTTAAGAGACATTGAAAAATGTAGATGCACAGTTATTGTTTTCGATTGTATAATTTTTTGATAAATGCCGTCCATCTGAATGGATTTATCAATTGATTGACAACTCGCTTTCTTGTGTTGTTCCTTTCGATTGTGTAGTTTTTTAATGAAAGCCATTTATCTGAATGGATTTATCAACTGACTGACAATGTGCTTTCTTTTTCTTCCTTTGGCTTAACCGACCAGACGTAATCATAGAGAAACTATTTATAGTAAGCGTTTGGTTTGCAGTATCTGCTAAAGGCATACAGAGTCTTTATTTTGCTGAAAACGAAAACAAATGATGTTATTGTGAAGCAGTTACGATATATATAACATACTAGCTGTACGCTGCGCGCGTTGCTACGCCACCAACTAAAATAAATTTGAAGGATAGACATTACATAAATATTCAACTCATTTTGAGTAATTTTATTGATTTTGTTCATTTTGAAAAAAATGTGACATTGCAGCGTTTCGTTTCAATTTGATATTTATTGACGTGCTAAAATTAATTTAATTAATTAAAATTGGTCGTACCAACTAGAAACCTTCGTGGGCTCCTGCACAACAACTTTGCTAAAGATCATCACATGATCAAATGCATAGTTTACGATCCTATAATGGACATACAGACAAACATTCATTTATATATATATAGATTCTAATACTATTTCTAAGATATCTCAAAAGATTCTGTCTCACTAAAAGCTTTTTACGCGGTACCCAATTTCAAAAGGATGGGTCTATGTACCAAACGACTAGACAATTTTTGTAGTTCATAAAAAAAGTTCAGAAGAAAATTCTAACCGCAATCAGAAAAGTCTAGTAGTCAATGTTTACAAACATATCTACCAAACTAGTTAAAAATATCGAACAAGAAAACCCTTATATTCTATAATTATCTATTAAAATTACATTATGCTATTCTACTCCAGTAGTCAACAATTAAATATCTTCTGCCAGTTATTTTACCTATCTACTTGTGAATCTGTTAATAGAGTGATCCATGTACTCTAATGATAATTATTATGACTTTAATGATAATTATTCCGAATTAGAATATCAATAAATAAGGTACCCATTTTGTTTTTTATCATCTAATATTTCAGTATAACAGAGATTCTTTTCTTCTCTTGAGTACTTCCTTTAATTTTTTTTTCCTTAAAGCCCATCTGTAATTTTATTACGATTTGTTTATGCATTTTCTTACATTTAAAAAAATTGTATGTGTAAACACAATGCGATAAATATAATACTAGATTGTACCAAAACTTTTCACCACTTTCCAAAAGGTGTTTTAATATTTCTTATTAAAAAAAAATAAAGAAAATATAGAATAAAAATGTGTTAATGTTCAAAGTAAATGCCATAAACTTGAATGACCATACGTCATCTTTCTGTGAGTCGTTGTTTTTGATAATTCGGCTTAGAGTCAAAGAATACACGGCACGCTCTTCCAATTTCGTCAGTATGTTTAAGCTAAATTTCTTCAGCTCAGTAATGGCGAAGAAATTTTAAAAAATCCCTGTCAACGAAAGTTTTGTTCCATTGAACGAAATAAACTATAATAAAATGGTACGAGGCCTGGGTATATATGAGGGGCACGCTAAAATTTCTACTCCATCTAACAAGTCAAGGATTTTTTGGTTTGTGCCGGTGTAGTGTTGGAGAATTACACACCTTCTGGTAAACTGATGCCGGGTACTTCTATCTTAAGGTGACACACACTATGTCCAATCGTTGACTACAGTTTAATATTAACAGCTTTGCCACTTGGAACTATCTTAGAATGAACTACCCCTTCAAAGTTCCACCATGCATTAAATATAATCCAAACCTATTTCATCCAATCACGTAATCAGGCTATTCCTCAATAGGTACTCACTGTCTTCTCTTATCAGGATTGACAATATTAGTACAGTATTATTTCTCTTCCGAAGTTATACAACCCGGTTCCAAAAACGATCATCATTTCAAGTAATTGTCTATAGATCTCTATCTGTCAATATACTGTTTCCGTTAGATCTGTTTCTTTACGAAGAAACCGGTAATGACTTTCCGGTACAGCTGGTATATATTGTGTGTGTGTGTGTGTGCGAAAT